>MCJB01052371.1:0-10866 GCA_002018475.1 Nicotiana obtusifolia | reverse complement strand
CCCCCCCCGAATAAAAATAAGCATTGTCCCCAATGCTTAACAACATAAGAGTAAAAGAAGGGTGAGAGTGAAGAAAACTCCCTATGTCTCTGTGGCCATCTCTGTGTCCCCAGCAGTGGCACCGACCGCAACCTCATCCAATTGGATCTCATCATCCTCAAGTGCGGGAGTGGCTGGGTTAGTGAACATCTGACGGACTGCCTCAGCAGTGTCAGCAGCGGTGTTTGGCTCCTCAGACTGCCCAACTTGTGTTGTAAGTGTTGTAGGAGCTGGGCCTGGGTGGTGTGGGTCTATCAGCATATCAAATGGAATGTCTCCGGCTGCTGCAGTCTTGGTAACCTGTCGCCGGAGCTTATCCACTGACTTCTTGGAGGCCTGGGACTTTCGCATCTTTTTCACTTCCTTTTCCAGCTCCTCTATGACTGACCCATGTTATACCAGAGTGGCCATAATTGTGTTCTAGTTGTCTAAGAGCTTCTTAAAAGATTCTTCAACGGGGAACCTGGGGTGCCAGAATAGATGACTGTGTTGCAACCTGATCGGATATGTCAGACAGCTTTGCAGTAGCTGTTTGCATCCAGTTATTAAGGATCACTAGTGTTTGAGAGGCTCGCAGCGCAGTAAGTGAAGCAGAGGGCATAGGCACCGGCTTCAAAGCCGAGCTGGAAGGCACTGAGGCTAAAGGTGGAGGCATGGCAGCTACACTGGTAAAAGGCTCTACTGAAGTGGATGGCATATCAGCTGTCTCTGTAACTATCACCGATGGCTCATCAGACTGGCCTAGGGTGGTAGTCGGTTAACCCTTTCTCTTCAGGCTGTGGTCATCCATCAGAGAATACCAAGAGAACGGCTTATTCTCCCCAACCTTCGAGTCAAAATCTCTAGGCTCTACCCGTGCATCCGTAAGGTACTCAGTGATGGTGTTGGGATACGGGTAGGAAGTATTAGCTTGCCTGGTGACCACTGACATGTTGGCCGACATCACGGCACCCACATTGATCGGGTACCCGGCCATGATGGAGGCGACTAGAACTGCCCGTGGGATAAGAAGTTTTGTTTCATTCTGGCACGGATCTAGCCTACTCATACAAAGGTCTGCCATACCTCGCCTCGAAATTTAGGGTGTTCTGCTGAATAGGAACCCCTGTAGTGATCCATGGTGGTGGTGGTCGCGGGGCTGCAAGAAGCTCAGCTGGCCATGGGCGCTACATCACCCAACGCCAGCTTCTCCAAGTACTGTGCTGTCTCCACATCCTCGAACCCCAAATAGGAGTTCTATGTGTGTCGGTCAAACCTCACCTTCAGATTCCTCACTTTCGTCACTTTGGTCCATTTCTTTATGTGTGCCACATTGGCATAAAACACCCGGACCAAATACTCCTTAGTGTCCACAACAGTCTGGGTGAACCACATCCATCCCTTCCTCTCTCAGAACTGTCTCAACACTGCTGGATTATACTTGTCGAGATCTTTGAGTTGGAACTACCACTCAAGAGTGAGCGATCTCATCGGCTACCACCCACGGAAGCTGGTGAAGGCAGCTAGACTAACGAAATGATCCTCCCAGACCTCTTTCTTCTTTGACCTCTCAAGGCCGGCAACTGTCGTATCTCCCCCTTGGCCATCATCTGGGATGTCATCAACCATAGTAGCTGGTGCCTCAGGGACAGGTGTAGAGGAAGGCTCAAAAGCCTGACTAGCACTTTCCGAACCCTCGGAGGTGTTATGTGAAGTGGAAGGCTCGTCCCAGAGTTGATACCTTCCTGATGGCTTTAATTGGATAGCCGGCTGCTCTTGAATCAAGTTGCCCTCCGATGCTTCCCTAGACGGGGCATAAGAACTTGATTCGGAGGGCTCAACATTTCTATCTCGACCGGCTGTAGTCTTCTTTGATTATCTTTTGGAGGGCGAGGGGTAAATTACTCTTGCCTCGACCCTTGGAACCCCTTTGAAGTGTCACCGCGGCCACGAGATCTAACCATTTTCTGTAACAAGCAATAACAGTAGTTAGTTGTGGTTCAATTTCAAATAGACAGTATAACATAGTATAGAACATGAGCGCGGGGTGGGGAAGTGCGGTCCGCACAATTACAAGTGCGGCCGCAGACTGGGTTATGCGGGCCGCACAATTTGAAACTTGTGGCCGCAAAAATGGAATTGCGGTTTGCACAATTATTAGTGCGACCGCAAATTTGAAGTGCGGTCCGCACTTTTATCATTGCGGCCGCACATTAGATATCCCAAAAGTGGCAACTCTCTAATGACAGAGATTACGCTGTTCTGCGGCCGCACTCACTTTTCTGCGACCGCGATAGGATTTCTACGGATCGCACAATTTCAAGTGCAACCGCAGATTCATCCTTACTTATAGTACCCTAGTCTTAACTTCTGCGGACCGCACAATTACTTGTGCAGCCACAGACTTCAAACAATTACGAGCAGACTTTCTAGGGTTGTTCACTTTTTGCACAAAATCGACATGGTATTAACAATTAAACATGAAAAACACATCATCAATTCCCCACAGAGCAATTATCAGTTAACCCAACATGGTTTAAACCTCACATGGTAGTAAAATTAAAATTTAATGAAAAATGGCCTAAAACCACCTAAAAATTATAAATTAAACTAAAAATTGAAATATTCTATGAGTAATTGAAGCATACCAGATATGAAGAAATTCAAATGAGTAATCATAGATGTGGATTTAGTGTGGCAGAAGATTGAACAGACAATTTCCAAGTATTAGAGTTTAGACTGCGCAGAGAGGGAAAAAAAATGTACAGTAGCCCTTAAGGTTACTATTTATAGTTAACGATCAGGCTTGAGGGACAAGTGAAGAGTGCGGCCGCAGAATTCCCTCTGCGGTCCGCACTCTTTTACTTGGGGGCTCGAATTCCCTTGATGATATGCGGTCCGCGCAATTTGGGGTGCGACCGCAGATATTGGCTGCGGACCGCAGAATTTGATATGCCGCCGTAGATTGGCCATTTCTCTGACAGATCAAACTTCAGAGAGTTTTCATTCTCCATTTCCGAGTTATGCGGTCTGCATTGAAATTGTGCAGCAGCAGTTGCCTTTTGCTGTAGCACTCACAATTGTGCGGTCCGCACAATACATGTGGGGTCCGCGCTTTTTCCACACTTAGGCAATTTTTCTGAGCACAGTTCCTATAAAGACTCATTCTTGCAACACACTTCAAATCTAGTTAGCTGAAACAACACCTATCTACAAAAGAAGAAAAGCAAAAGAAAAAGAAACATGGTTGCCCCCCAATAAGCGCCTGATTTAATGTCGCAGCACGATGCAGATTACCATCACTTCAAATGAATAACTGCCACCACATGGCCATCATCAGCTTGTCCTAAATAATGCTTCACCTGGTGACCATTGACTCGGAATATCTCATCCTATTTGTTCTTCAAGTCCAATGCACCGAAAGGTGTCACACCCACAATTTCAAAGGGATCGCTCCATTTAGATTTCAGCTTTCCAGGAAACATCTTCAATCGTGAGTTGAAGAACAACACAAGATCACCCACCTTGAACTCCTTGTTTCGGATGTATTTGTCATGAAGATACTTCATTCTTTCTTTGTAAAAAGACGAACTTGCATATACATGGTACCGAAACTCATCCAATTCATTCAAATGTACAACCCGTAAGTTAGCGGTTGCATCCCAATCAAGATTCAACTTCTTTAAAGCCCACATGGCTTTATGCTCAAGTTCCACCGGAAGATGACAAGCTTTGCCAAAGACCAACCGGTATGGAGACATCCCAATAGGAGTTTTGTAAGCAGTCCGATAAGCCTATAATGCATCATCAAGCTTCTTTAACCAATCCGTCCGGTTAGCATTCACTATTTTGGACAAGACTCTTTATCTCTCGGTTGGAGACTTTCACTTGACCGCTAGCTTGAGGATAATAGGGAGTCGTAACTTTATGAGTGACACCATACTTGCTAAGTAAAGTGTCAAAAGTCTTGTTGAAAAAAGGCGACCCCCCATCGCTTATGATAACCCGCGGAGTACCAAATCTTGTGAAAATATTCTTCTTCAAGAACGCCACCACACTTCTCGCTTTATCATTAGGTAGAGAATTGGCCTCAACCCATTTAGATATGTAATCAACCCCGACCAAGATGTAGGTGTTTCCACAAGAACACAAAAAAGGACCCATGAAGTCAATACCCCATACATTAATGATAAAGATCTCTAAAATGGTAGTGAGAGGCATTTCACTCTTCTTCGAGATTCCACCGCCCCGTTGGCATTCATCACATCTCTTCACCATATCACTTGCGTCTTTGTAGAGAGTGGGCCAATAGAAACCACAACTTAGCACTTTAGCCGTAGTACTTGCTCCGCCATGGTGACCACCATAAAGCGAAGAATGGCAAGCCTCAAGAATAACATTTTTGCTCTCATCCGGTACACATCTTCTAATTACCTTATTCGTGCAAATTCGGAAGAGGTAAGGCTCGTCCCAATAATAATCTTGACAATCCCGTTTGAGCTTCTTCCTTTGGTTTGAAGAGAACTCATCCGGGATGATTCCACACACAAGGAAGTTTGCTAGATCGGCGAACCATGGAACTAAGGAGTCATTAATTTCAAGGCCATCATGCGGCCTCCCCTCCTCCTCCAAACAATACAAGTGGTCCCCCCACTGGATTTTCACTGCCTTTTTGATCTTAGATGTCAATATCAAACTCTTGCAACAATAGCACCTATCTCATCAACCTAGCTTTTGAATCTTTCTTGCTCATAAGATAGCGAAGCGCCGTATATACCTATGAACAATAACCTTTTCACCCATAAGTATGGGCAGAACTTCTCAATTGTAAACACAATGGCAAGGAGTTCTTTCTCTGTAACAGTGTAATTGACTTAGGCATCATTCATGGTCTTACTAGCATAGTAGACCGAATGAAAAATCTTGTTGATACATTGCCCCAAAACTGCTCTAACCGCTACATAACTAGCATCGCACATGAGCTCAAAAGGAATACTCCAATTAGGAGCGGTGATAATGGGAGTTGTTGTCAACTTCAGCAATTCAAAATCTCTCATGCAATCATCATTAAAGTGAAACTTAGCATCTTTATCTAAGAGCTAGCACAATGGGTTCTCCACTTTAGAATAATCCTTTATGAAGCGCCGGTAGAACCTAGTGTTACCCAAGAAACTCCGCACGCCTTTCATCATAGTTGGACGTGGAAGTTTAGAAATCACCTCTATCTTCGTTTTGTCGACCTCTATGCCATTCTTTGAAATCTTGTGGCCAAGGACACGCCTTCCTCGACCATGAAATGACATTTCTCCCAATTCAAAACCATGTTCATTTCTTCACACCTTGCCAATACTCTATCCAAATTTGCCAAACAATCATCAAAGGAATCCCCGACTACCGAGAAATCATCTATGAAGACTTCAAGGTAGTCTACTACCATATCCGTAAAGATCGCCATCATACACGGTTGAATAGTCGTTGGTGCATTGCATAAGCCAAATGGCATCCGCTTGAAAGCTAAAGTGCCATAGGGACTAGTGAAAGTTGTTTCTCTTGATCTTCGGGGCTATAAGGATTTGGTTGTAGCCCGAATATCCATCTAGAAAGCACAGAAAGCACGGCCGGCCAACCTATCAAGCATTTGGTCAAGGAAGGGGAGTGGAAAATGGTCTTTTCTCGTGACAATATTTAGTTTGCGATAGTCCATACACACTCTCCACCAGGTCACCGTTCTTGTGGGAATCAACTCGTTCTTGTCATTAGTGACCACTGTTATGCTCACACTCTCCACCCGATCACCGTTCTTGTGGGAATCAACTCGTTCTTGTCATTGGTGACCACTATTATGCCCTCCTTCTTTGGGACACATTGCACCAGAGAAGTCCACAAACTGTCAGAAATGGGGTAGACAACACCGGCATCTAACCACTTGATGATCTCCTTTTTGACCACGTCTTACATGGCTTTATTGAGTCTCCTTTGATGTTGAATGGAAGGTTTGGAATCTTCCTCCAAGTTAATCTTGTGCATGCAAAATGCGGGGCTTATTCCCCGAATATACGCCAAAGTCCACCCAATAGCTTTCTTTCTCTTTTGGAGCACCGCCAATGTAGAGTCAACCTGCACGTTAGTCAAGCAAGAGGAAAGAATAACCGTTAAAGTAGAACAAGGGCCAAGGAATTCATACCTAAGATGCGGAGGCAATGGCTTCAACTCCAAGGTAGGAGGCTCTTCAATTGAAGGCTTTGTAAGAGGAGATTTCCTATTTTCAAGATCCAAGAAAAGTTTTCGGGGTGCATAGTTGTACGACCTCGTTCCGTGCAAAGAATTCACACATTTAATGAAGCCATCCATCTCGTCATCATCAAAGTTGAGCAAGACGGCCTCCAACATATCACCCATAGTAGTCGTGGCACTTGTATCATCAATAATCACATCGTTCACCAAGTCCACGAATGAACACACTTCATTGCTATTCGGTTGCCTCATAGATTTGCACACGTGGAACACCGCCTTTTCATCACCCACCTGGAAAGTGAGTTCTCCGGATTCCACATCAATAAGAGCCTTACCCGTAGCAAGGAAAGGTCTTCCAAGAATAATCGGCACCTCATAGTCCACTTCACAATCAAGAATAACAAAATCCGCAGGGAGAATGAACTTATCAACACGAACCAATACATCTTCAATCACTCCCAATGGTCTATTTATTATACGGTCGGCCATTTGTAATTTCATAGATATGGGTCTTGGTTTCCCAATTCCCAAGGTCTTGAATACCAAATAGGACATCAAATTGATACTCGCCCCAAGATCACAAAGAGCTTTGGCAAACTCGGCACTTCCAATGGTATAAGGGATTGTGAAAGCACCGGGATCTTCCAATTTAGGAGTCATCGAATGCACAATTGCACTCACTTGGTGAGTGACTTTGATAGTTTCAAAATTCATCGATCGCTTCTTTGTCACCAAGTCCTTCATAAACTTTGCATAACTGGGCATTTGCTACAAGGCTTCAACTAATGGCACATTTATCAAGAGACTCTTCATCATATCAATGAACTTTTTGAATTGATTCTCGCCATTTTGCTTGGCGAGCCTTTGAGGATATGGAAGAGGTGGCTTAGGCAATGGTGCCTTAGCATTTTGCACTACCGGTTCCGGTATGTCAATAACATGTTCCCTAGATGGGTTCACTCCCTCTTGAGTCTCTTCCACCGTGTCATCAATATCAATCCGCACTTCATCATTTGCTTACACTACATTGGATGGGATCTCCTCTTCTTTTACCACTTGCTCATCATCCACAAGTTGCCTTTGACTTGAGGTGGGTGCATTCCTACCTCTTCCACTTCTTGTAGTAACGGCCATGGCATGCACCATATTGTTCCCACCCTTCGGGCTCACCATCGTGTCACTTGGTAGTGCCCCCTTAGGACGAGAATTTAACGCTTGAGAGATTTGAACTATTTGCACCTCTAGATTGCGGATCGATGTGTTATCTGAAGCAATTTGGGCATCGGAATCGGCATTCTTCTCCATCATTTGCTTTAACATGTTCTCAATACGGCCTATTTCATTGTTGGAAGGACTAGGACCATAGGAAGGATAAGGAGGTGTGTTGCTCGTTTGTTGATACATCGGGGGCCTTTGAGAATCCGACCCCCGATTTCCTTGATTGTTGTTCCACCCGCCTTGGTTGTTGCCTCCCTAATTGCCTTGGTTATTATTGTTATGCAAATTCCCTTGGTTGTTGCTTCCACTCCAATTGCCTTGATTGTTGTTGTTTCAATTGCCTTGATTATTTCCACCATTCCAATTACCTTGATTTTGAGAATTTCAATTGCGTTGATTGTTTGAAGGTCTCCATTGTTGTTGACTAAGGCCTTAGAAGTTGTTTCTTTGCCCTTGAAAATTGTTCACATATTGGACCTCTTCTTCTTGGTCATTGTAAGAATCGCCTTGATCAAATCCACTATCATTTTGCACAAAATTGTCCGCTCTTTGTCGGACTTGAGGATTTCTTGTTCTTCTCTTGTTCACCATCATATTTACTCGCTCTATTTCATTGACTTGCCTCGGATTTTACACTTGTTGAAGTTGAGACTTTTCCAATTGGTTCATGATGGTTGTCAACTTGGCTATGGCATGTCCATGGTCATGTAACTCTTTATGAAGAAGAATCACATTGGGATCACCTTGTGGAACATTGACTCTAGATTGCCACGCTGATGAAGTATCCGTCATCTCATCCAAAATATCACAGGCCTCTGCTAAGGCGTAGTCATGAAGTTCGCACCGGTAAATTGATTCACTACATATTGGTTAGTGGTATTGATCCCCCGATAGAAAGTTTATTGAATCATGTTCTCCGTCATATCGTAGTTGGGGCAATCATTCACCATTGTTCTATACCTTTCTCATATCTCATGTAGTGGTTCATTGGGCTCTTGCTTGAATGCTAGAGTTTCACCCCGAAGAATAGCCATGTGCCCGGGAGAGAAGTACTTTGAAATAAATTTCTTCGCTAGTTCATCCCAAGTATAAATGGAATGATTTGACAAACGTTCCAACCAATCTAAAGCTTTCCCCATAGAGAGAAGGGAAAAAGCCTTAGCCTCAAAGTATTCTCGGAGACATTAGTTTTTTTGCTCCCCCTACACGTATCGACGAACCCCTTCAAGTGTTTATACGCATTTTGACCCGGTGCACCAGTGAAGAACCCTCGTTGCTCAAGCAAAGTGAGCATCATGTTGGTTATTTGAAAGTTTCCTACCCTAATACGGGGAGGGACTATTGCACTTGCGTACCCTTCATTCGGCAACACCCGATGTGTAGCCGCTCGTGGTGGAGGTGGGGATGGAGCAAGCACATTATCTTGAGGCACTCGGCCTCGTCTATTGGCTTGAGGTTCAAGAGGGATCTCATCCATTTGATCATCCTCAACGTCCACATCCCCCAAAGTTATGTTTCCGAGCTCATTGTTTGCCATGATTGCACCTACGATAACTCAACACGTTAGTAACAAGGAAGAAAAATAAGATATTCCCAAAAACACACCTAAATATATAGCTAACACCGTTTTTAGCTCCCCGGCAACGACGCCAAATATTGATCTCATCCAGTTCACTACTCTATTCGAGGTTATAAAAACGGTCGATGCAATAGTAATATCCAACAAGAGTCGGGGTCGAATTCCGCAGAGAGCTATATGTATTGGAGTTAGTAGTATATATCTTAGCGTGTGAGTTTGTATACCTAAATTTGCACTTCCGCAAAAATTGGTTTGTTTTAAATTCTAATTTAAACTACAATTGCAATTTAAGAAATAGAACTAGGAAATTTCAAATCAACCTCACCAAAGAAAGGCCAACACATGTATGGTTAGGCTATGACGAAGATGAGAATGGAGATGGTCAATGGCTGGAAGTTCAATATGAAAATGTCCCGGAATACTGCACACATTGCAAGCATCAGGGTCATTCAAATCAGAATTGCCAAGTAAAAAAGAAAGGGAAAGAGAAAGAGAACCAGAAAAGAAGAGAAGAAGATGCAGCTGCAAGTAGTAGTTCACAAGCTCAAAATCCTACCAAAAACAAAGCTATTACCTCCCAGCAAAAAGAAAAAACAATGACTGCCACAACTTTGTTGCGATCAAAGGAACAAAACAAGGATCAAACTGTACAGAATCACCAACAGAGCATGCAAAATCAAACACCAGGAGCTGCTCCTCCAAAGGATGACTGGCAAGTCCAAAAGAAAAGGAACTTCAAAGCCACTAATCAGACCAAATAGCAGCAACAGGCCTACTTACCTAAGCAAAGGGACTCAGGTATTCTTTCTGTTCACCATCAGGTAATGCAAGAAAAGAATACTACTGGATATCAAAATGCCATTCCCCAACCCCATATCCCCCTTGTTGTTTCTGATATTTTAACTATTCCCTCCCAACCCCATAATGTATCTACTGTCTCTGTTGCTATTGAAGTTGATAGAGGAAAGGAGAAATGTCAGGGTGACCCTAGTATAGGACAGGACGGGGTAACCACAGGGGAGGGGATTCCTCATGTTTCGCATGAGTGTGCTGAGGCACAAAGGACTGACCCTAGGCAGACTTTATCTTCCATTGCTCCTCCGACAACAGGAAATGATACTAAAGAAGTAATCTGTGAGATATCAAGCACAGATGACGATTTGCCTGATATAACAAGCGATGCTATGAAGAGGCTTGCAACGGGAAAAGCCCCTGCAATGCCTGACTTTAGCATTCAATCCCCAAAATCCAAAAACAAACCAAGCCAAAAAAAAGGAAGGCAAGGAAGCAGAATGCAGGAATCACAATCAGTGAACCTGCCGAAACTTCCCAGCACTCCACTCCTCTGGTACAAAGCCCAACTGCCCAGTTAACAAAGCAAGCACAGGATGCTCCTGCAGCTAAGACAATGTCCTACAAGGACGTTGTCTCAGATCTCTCATTGTCTCAACCCCTGCTTCAAGAGCAAGAGGAAGAAACTAATGAAAAAGCACCCTCACCTCCACAACATCAGAACACAACTCCAACCATAGACCCCATTGAATTGTGCCCGTTCAACAAACACTCATATGTCTTCGATGAATACAGACCTATTCTTTCTGAAGACGAAATGAGTGGAGCAGTTGAGGAGGACACTGACTGCAGTGTGACATCTGAGGAGGATCATTGCAACCTCCTAATTGATACTTTCAACGGGGAACAACATGAACATGATATAATCCACAACCATGGCTTATCCCCCAGATCGTATCACCCATCACCTAGGTTAACTAGGAGCAGAGCTGCTAGGAGCGGCAACTTACCACCAAAAATCAACC
>MCJB01052370.1:340-23766 GCA_002018475.1 Nicotiana obtusifolia | reverse complement strand
TTCGTGAAGATCTTTCTGGTACAGATAGTCTTCGATCTGCATCTTCCAGAAACCGAAATCGGATCCATCAAACTTCTCGATTCCAATCTTCGAACTCTCCATCGTCAGTGATCGTGTTGAATCTCCTTTGCTCTGATACCAGTTGTTGGGAATAAATCCCCTATGGAGATAATATTCAGAGTAATAAAGATGGAATAATAATGTAACACGGAGATACGATAATTAACAAGAATAAAAGAGTGACAACGACACCAAGATTTTTACGTGGAAAACCCTTTTAAATAAGGGAAAAAAACCACGGCCCGAGACGAGCAACTGATTTCACTATAGCAAGGAATTTTACACTTTGTAGATCCGAGTAAAATACTCACCACAACAACGCTCAAAAGAAATAACACTCTTTTGATATTCTCACCTTACTACAATATCGCTCACTCTCTATTTTTCCTCACAGACTTGTCTGTGAAACCTCACTCTTTCTTCCTCTCTTTGTTGGTGTGTAGAAATGAGAGTTGAAGCTCTCCTTTTATAGCCAAAGCCTCACTCTCTAAAGCCTACTATATTTGACAATTTGTACACACTTTTTCTTCTTTTTCTTCAATGTCAACAAAGTTGGCTACCAACCAAAGATATTCAACAAAGTTGGCTACCAACCAAAGATATTCAACAAAGTTGGTTACCAACCAAAGACATTCAACAAAGTTGGCTACCAACCAAAGAAATTTTGAATGAGATGGAACTTATCATTCGTCTCATACGCCACAGTCACAGTAGCCTGTCCATACAACATACAAATTTATAAAGGGGGAAAAGGAATGAAAAGGGAGAAATCAAGCTTCAGAAAATAAGAGATCTTCTACAATTCATAGTTACAGTAATGACTCAAAAAGACCATAAATAACAGGATGAATCAAAACCTAAACAGAAAAAGAACATTGCTGATTCTGAGGTGGAACCGCACAATGCTACATAATACTGATGTTTGAAATTCTAGGTAATTGATTTTTGAAAGTATTTCATAATCACCATGCACAACTATCTATCGAGTATTAGTTATTAAAGCCCCATTGGACACACTTAATCGATCAAATATTCAAATTTTAAGTGAAAGAACTTTGTTATATTGGTAACTACCAAAACTCATTCTAAGAAAAATGACTTCTAATATGTGTATACCAAAGAAGCTGTCACCTGAAAACGTCCGAGTTCTAGCCGAAAATGCTTAATTAGATAGAGTCAATGAAAATGAGAAGGTGTCCTCTCAATCTCAAGCAATGGTAACAAGCATCAACCTCTACGATCAAAGCAACCAAACAAGAAAGTATTGTATTCACATTGAATGCATTAAAACACGTACCATCTTTGCCTCTAGTGTTCAGGATACAGCAGTGAGCATCACAATAAACTGATGGATTTGATGCAAGTAGGAGAAAGAATTTCAACCTGCATTTTGTTTCCATGAGAAAAAAATTCGTTAAATCTGGACTATGCCCGTATATGATGTGTCTCAATAAAATATGACAGATTCAGATCCCCTCCAATTCTTATATAGTTGTGATTAAGTCTAACTATAACAAGGTACCTTCTCCAATAAGGTAAACAGGGCACATAGCAACGACAATGAACAATGAGAATTTAAAAAGCCAAGATCATGATTCATGGATAACAAAGTTGCCCCACTTTCTTACAAAGAAAGCATATAGAATCCAACACAAGAGACCACATAGAGGCGGAGCTAGCATGAAGTGTACGAGTTCAGAACCCAATAGCAGCATTTAGAATGCAACACAAGAGACCACATAAAAGCGGAGCTAGCATGACGCATACGAGTTTGCGTGAACCCAATAGCACCATATAGAATGCAGCACAAGCGACCACATAGAGGCGGAGCTAGCATGAAGCATAAATAGTTGATATGACCTGGATGAGAAGCATGCACAAACGGGAAGGAGTACCTTTAGGCTTAAAGAGTAGTAAAGAATAAAAGTAGTTATGGTAGTTATATAGTTTGGAGGGTTACAGTGTAGTCCCTCGTTTATTTTACACTTAAGTCCATTAGCTAAATCACTTTACGCTTTAGTCCTAACTATGAAGTTGTATTTGTATCTGTGTAATGTTTACACTATGTTTTACAAAATGAAATCCCAGTAGTTCTTCTTCTTAGTTTAATTCTCTGCAATTTCCTTCTGTTTTGTCGAAAACCACATCAGTGGTATCAGAGCTCTTTCTAGCTCTATGGGAATTTTGCTATGTCGGGATAAATCTAGGAAGTGCTAAATAGGCTAGACCGGGTGGCCATCGAAGTTGCCAACGTCAATGCTCCGCAGAACCAGCTTGAATCCGCCAACGAGAGGGCTTTTCGTGAGCTTAAGGAGACGTTAACGGCGGGATACAACTCTAACCATGGCAAAGAAGCAAGCTTGAAACTGTCGAATCGCGACGAGCAGTATTCCCCCACCAATGGGCCATTCGGCGTCTTAGGTATCGAGGATCCCATTTCTTTTCCGCCATTGAATTCGAATTATAAGGGGAGACCTATGGGACCTCAATTACCTAGTAGTCGGAACCTTAGTTCCAGTCAAATTCCACCATCCCCAGCTCCACATACCCTTGTCTCGACTCACTTGCCCGCCACCCAGTTCCAATTTCCTCCCCTACGACCGTTGTACTTACTCTAGCTTCAACCAGCTGCCAAACACCACTTAGCCTCCGAACACCACTTTCCACTTCCAACCAAACCCTGTTCTAACTTCAACCTCACACACAAATGATAAGGCCTAATGGTCAGATCTCTTGTTCAATTCCCCGTTCCATTATAAATCCAGTACATATTCCCATTTTCCAGAACTAAATGCACCCAAACCTGATCCCAACACCCCATGTTCCTCACCAATACTCACCATATCAAGACTATTACAACCCTTATACGAATAATCAACAACCATGTTCGATTTTGAGGCAATAAAGGATTGGGTTACCAAGGTTTGGAGGGAAGGGATTCAAGGAATGATGGTACCAAATAGAGCATTTTTTCTCGATGGATGTGGTTCCTCACCAAGAGAAGGTGAAGGTCACCTCTATGCATTTAGATGATCTAGTTTTACAATGGCATCGAGCTTATATGAGGGGTAGAGCTCACCTACAACTTCCATATCCAAGTTAGGAAGAATATATCTAGGCCCTTTCAGACAGATTTGGTGCAAAATTTGATAACCCTATGAGTGAGTCAGTCAAGTTGAAGCAGACAGGTGGGGTGGTTTATTTTCAAGAGTCCTTTGATCGAGCTATGACTAGGCTCAATCTAGAAGCAAGCTATGCTATTAGCATATTTTTGGAGGGGCTAAAACCAGAGTTAGGAGATGCAGTACGGATCCTTAAACCATACTCTTTACCACAAGCCTATCATTTGGCCAGACTCCAGGAATCTATATTTCATAAAATAGTCCAAAGCCATGAAGCAAGCAATCCTACAGTCAGGCTCTATGTCCAACCAACCTTTACATTATAATAAGCCACTAACTTCCCCAGTCAACCACCTTCCCAAGCCAGGTCAACCAGTAGAGAACGATAAATTCAAAAGAATAAGACTAACACCAGCGAAGCTAAGTGATAAGAGAGCTAAAGGACTGTGCTTCCTGTGTGATGAAAAATTTCAACCTGGACATGTTTGTAAAGCTTAGGCCCAGCTGTATTTGTTGGAATTAATAGAAGGGGAAGAGGTGTTAGAAGAATTGGGTGAGGAGCTGCTTAATGTAGAGGAAGTGGCAGAAACTTGTGAAATTTCTATTCACGCATTGCAGGGCACCCAGGGGTATAAGACCATCAGACTCATGGGGTACTCTCAAAGAAAGCCTCTCAATATCCTGATTGACAGTGGATCCACTCACAATTTCATGGATAGTGGATTAGTAGCCAAAATGGGATGGAGGGTGGATCCTTGAAATCTATTGGATACCAACCTAGCTGATGGTAATACAATTCCCATATTTGGAGTGTGTAAGGGGTTGGAGTGGCTTTTGCACAGCACAATTTTTAAAGTTGACTTCCTGCTATTACCTTTGGATACTTGTGACATGGTTCTAGGAGTTCAATGGCTTAGTACACTGGGTGATATTGTTTTCAACTTTAAAAGTTGACCATGAAATTTGAATATTAAGGGAAGATGTTTTCATTATAGGGTATGACATCTAAATTGAAAATGGTGGAGTCCTCATCATTACAAAAGGCTACGTAGGACAATGTTCAACTTTTTATGATCAGAGTCTCTTCCATTGAGGGGAAGGAAGAAAAGTTGTCAAACCAAGAGCCAGTTGAAATTCAACAGGTATTGCAGGAATATGATGAAGTATTCCAAGAACTCAAAGGGTTGCCACCACTTAAGGAACATTTTGAAAATCATATTCCCCCCTGAAAGGGGGCAAATCCAATCTGCACTAGACCCTACAGATATTCTCCAGTCCAGAGAGAAGTGATTGAATAAATGGGGCAAAATTACAATCCCAAGGATTGATACACAACAATTGCAGCCCATTTGCTTCTCCTTTGGTTCTGGTAGGAAAGAATGATGGAAATTGGAGGGGATTTCTGTGGACTACAGGGCACTTAATCAAATAACCATTAAGGACAAATACCCAATTCCCATTATAGAAGAGTTGCTAGATGAATTGGGAGGTTCACAGGTCTACTCTAAGATAGACCTTAGGTCAGGTTATCACCAAATCTGAATAGCACCATCTGTGTTCACAAAACAGCATTCAGGAGACATTCTGGCCACTATGAGTATTTAGTCATGCAATTTGGGCTGACTAATGCTCATTCTAGTTTCCAAGGGCTGATGAATCATGTTTTTCAAGAGCATCTTAGGAAATTTGTTATGGTATTCTTTGATGACATCTCATATTCAGCAAGACCATGAGAGAGAACGCTGAGCATTTGAGGATTGCATTCAGGCTCCTTGTTCAGCACCAACTCTATGCCAAAAGGTCCAAGTGTCAATTTAATGTGACTAGTGTAAATACTTGGGCCACTTCATATCTGCTAAGGGTGTGGCCACAAACCCAAAGAAAATACAAGCAGTTCAATAATGCTCCACACCTGGTAGTGTTAAACAGCTGAGAGGGTTTTTGAGATTGGCAGGATATTATAAGAGGTTCATTAGGGGTTATGAATAAATTAGCAAGCCCTTGACTGACTTACTGAAAAAGGATCACTTCAAGTGGACTGATCATGCAACTGCAACATTTCAAACTCTGAAAGATGCTCTAACTGCTGCACCTGTACTAGCTTTACCAGATTTCAACCTTCATTTTATTGTGAAAACAGATGCTTGTGATGTGGGAATTGGAGTTATCATAATGCAATCAGGGCAACTAATTGCTTACTTGATCAAGGGAGTATCTCCACAATACCAGAGCATGTCTGTTTATGATAATGAATTACTAGCATTGGTCATGACTGTCACCAAGTAGGGCCAGTACTTGATAGGCAGACATTTGGTGGTCAAGACTGACCAAAAAGCACTCAAATTCCTACTTAATCAGAAGCTGCACACTGTGGCACTACTTAAGTAGGTCACTAAATTAATGCAGTTTGATTTAGGGCAAAGAAAATAAGGTTGCTGATGCACTTTCCAGGATTCCAGCAGTTGAGATAGCAGCTCCCACATTGTCCACTGTGAGAACTGACCTGTTACAGACTATCAAAGACAGTTGGGGTGCAGACCCAGAGTTGACAGCATTGATCCGCAAATTGCAGGTTCTTAAGGAAGAAGTGAAAGGATATTCCTATATTAATCAACAGTTAAGGAAAAGGGGGAGGCTAGTGATTGGAAATGACTAGGCTCTAAGGCAGGAAATCCTTCAGCTTTGGCATAATTCTGCAGGGAGAGGACACTCAGGGATAGACCACACCTATAGGAGAGTGGCTTCACTCTTTTATTGGAAGGGATGAAGTGTTGAGGAATATGTCAAGAAATGTGATGCATGCCAAAAAAACAAATATGACCATTCAGCTTATCCTGAGCTGTTGCAGCCATTTCAAATTCCATCCTTGGCTCAGAGTAGTATTAGTATGGACTTTATTGAGAGTTTGCCTAGTCCAAAGGAAAGGAGGTCATTTGGTAGTTGATAGGCTGACAAAGTATGCCCACTTTGTAGCACTATCCCATCCCTACTGTGCCTTGGATATTGCCAAATTATTTATGGAGCACATTTTAAATTGCATGGTATGCCTGAAGACATTGTGAGTGATAGGAATCTTGTGTTCGCCAGTAAACTGTGGCAAGAGCTTTTTGCAGTACCCGGGGGTTACCTTGAATACCTCTACTGCTTACCACCCTCAATCCAATGGCTAGACTGAGGTCATCAACAGGTGCTTGGAGACTTATCACAGGTGTTACTGCTCTGATTCTCCCAAAGATTGGGTGCAATACTTAGTCTTTGCAAAATGGTGGTATAAGACCACCTTTCAGTCATCCATTCAAACCACTCCTTGTGAGGCCTTATATGGTCAACCACCACTATTGCATTTGCCTTATATTCCAGGGGACTCAGAAATTGTAGAAGCGGATAGGAACTTAACTATGAGGGAGCTGAAACTTCAACTACTGAAGTTTCACTTGGTCAGATCTCAACAGAGAATGGTGGAGCAGGCCAATAAGAATAGATCTGATACGCAATTCCAAGAGGGAGATTGAGTCTACTTGAAAATACAATCATATAGGCAACTAACTTTATCTACCAAGCATTTCACCAAACTCTCCTCTAAGTACTATGGCCCCTACCAGATCCTTGAAAAGATTGGGAATGTTTCCTATAAACTTGCCTTACCTTCATAGTTACTGGTACATCCCACCTTTCATGTTTCCCTTCTCAAGCCCTGCTATGAAGTACCAAGGACAATAAACCATCTCCCAATCCTGGACTTGTCAAGCCCTTACTGTCCCTATTCGGCTAAGATGTTAGACATAAGGATGATATAAAAGGGAAATAAGGCAGTGGTACAACTCTTAATTCAATGGGAGCACCTACCTGAAGATCAAGCTACTTGGGAAGATTCTAATGCACTCCAAGTCAGATTCCCTACCTTCATTCCTTGAGGTCAAGGAAATTTTTTAAGGGGGTAGTACTGATATGACCTGAATGAGAAGCATGCACAGACGGGAAGGAGTACCTTAGGCTTAAAGAGTAGTAAATAATAAAAGTAGTTATGGTAGTTATATAGTTTGGAGGGTTAAAGTTTAGTCCCTCGTTTATTTTACACTTAAGTCGATTAGCTAAATCACTTTATACTTTAGTCCTAACTATGAGGGAGCATTTGTATATGTGTAGTGTTTATACTGTGTTTTATAAAATGAAATCCCAGTAGTTCTTCTTAGTTTAATTCTCTGCAGTTTCCTTCTGTTTAATCTAAAACCACATCAATAGCTTTCGCTCTAACTATGTATATGTATAAAGAATTTCACTAAATATTTATAAATATTTGACTATGAAACCAATTATTATTGTATAATAAGTTGAGATGGCTATAGGAACCCATAAACTTCAAATCCTAGATCTGCCTCTGAGACCACAATAACATACTTCTAACCACTAACATAACTCCGGGCCCCAAAATGCAGAATTGCTTACAAAAGTATTTCCATGTTCTGATGTTTCTATCTACCTAGTCTCCCTAAGCTCGTTTTACCTTCTATAATCCCCTTAGGTCATCATATTTTTTTATTGTACTTTTTTTTAGAAGAAAACTAACTAAACAAATTCAAGCAATCATAGATTGGAAACAAATTAAAGCTTCTACACCACATTCTACAATGACGCGCCATTTTAAAAAAGAATAACTAGAACAATTCCGTACGCAAAAGAATGCATTACCGTGACAAAAACATTTAGCAAATAAGTAAACACAGCAAAAAATTCACATAAATTAAACTGGAGAAGCTGTGGTTTAGTTTGAATTTATTATTTTGAAATAAAAAAATTACCCTGAATTCCAAGGGAAAAACAAGAATCAAAACGCACCTGGACACAAAGAAGGTTTCCCGGTTCGCAACTACCAGAAATTTTCCAGTCAGTTACCTATAAATAGTGGAGATACCAGCTTGTGGACCCCACAGTTTGCATGCATCTTCTTCGTTATTACGCTGCTTCCTAGTCCTACTGTGATACTGCAGAACTTTCATTAAAGAATTATTTATTACGTTTTGGTTAATGCAAATTAATTCTTGGGTTTATAAGATAATATTCTACCCGTCGAGGACATTGTTGTAATTATTGGTAATTTTAACATATAATAAATGTGGAAATGACAAGTAGTCACTTTTAAACATGTTATTTAAAATATTTTTACAGTTTAAAATATACTTAAAGATAAGTCAATTCGTTCAAACTTCAGAATACGGAGTCTTAAAGTTTAAACCTTGATATCGTGTCTTTAAGTTCAAAAATTATGTTCAAAAATTCGAATCTTATGTCCTGGATTTAAAATTAGCAGTTCAGAAATTCAGGACTATAAAATTTTGCAGCTCAAAAATTTAGAAAATTTTAAATTAACAGCTCAAAAATTCAGGATACAAAAATTAAGAATACTCAGTCTTGAAGTTTGGATGAATTAGCTAATTTTTAAATACAATTCAAATTATATACATATTTTAAAAAACAGACTTAAGGTGGCTACTGCCTACTGGTGCACTTTGCCCGCTTATCGAATGGGATTAACTTAACCACACTAACAAAAAAAGTTAACTGATGTCTACAAAGATTGAGGAACGGGTAATCATATCTTTTTTTAACCCGTTCTTGAAATTTTTGCACTTTTAAGTTAATGAGCCTTTTTTATGACAGATCTTGAGGAGGTCAAAAATGGCTACTTTTGAGCTTTACCTGAGTTCGACGATCAGAATGTTCTGGAGGGTATCACTATATGAGATGGAGCTTGCCATTCAGGTTTTTGTTTAGTTTGACAAGGTCAATTTATTTGCATTTAGCTGCAAAAATATTACTCCTTCGCTTACATGTCCCAAAATATTTAATTTTGAGTTAAACTAATATCTACTAACAGCGTAAAAAAAAAAAATTACATTATCAGGTCACTTTTACTTGTTGTATTAGTTAATCTTTTGGTAAACTAATATGGACGCTGCCTGTAAATATCTTTTGGTGTTTGAAAAAAATTATATTGTCAGTGTGTGTAATTAGCTTAACTCTTTAAAATTTAAGTTTTGAGGTGATATCGTCTTTCCAAATTTAATGTTTTAACTGTTACTTTGATACATTTTTTCAACTATAGTGATAAGTTATACGTCTTTTGGTTTGATGATTTGACAAATTTCATAAAAGAATCAGATAAGGAGCCTGATATAATTGGTTCCCTTGCGTTCAGAGTAACTAGTCAGATGTCTGTTGAATTCTCAATGAAATCAGATAAGGGAACAACAGAGGAAACAACAGAGGGATCAGTTCCCCCTAGTCGTCGTACAGTCAACTCTACAGCTGTAAAAGCTACTGCATTGTACCGTCTGACAGCAGTACAGCAACACAACTGTAACTTACTAAGACCAAACTAAAGGACACTTTATTATATCATCTTTGATGACATCACACACATATTATCAACACGAGGCAAGGGATTTCATCTTCCTAACACTTGGAAATCAAAAGATAATATTCTCTCAAGTGCTAGCCACCACCTCTCTCGAGAACAAAGCTGATGCAACCTCAAGGACCAAATCCAAAGATTGAAGATGTCTTAAGTCCTTAGGTTTGTTGAGTCTTTGTTATTTTGTTCTTCATTTGTAATCCTACACTACATATTTAAACCACTGTTTGATTTAGTTTCTTGACTAGAGTTAGTCAAGGTTTGTTGCTTTGTGATAGAGCTATTACAAAGGGCTTACAATAGAGTTATTATAAGGGCTGAGAGATTAAGAGTTTAATTCTTATATTGCAATAGGTTGTAATCTGAAGTTTGCTCGGTTTAGTGGAGTTGAAATCCTACTAGGGTAGGTCGTGGTTTTTAATCCCTTGAGTAAGGAGTTTTTCACGTAAATATCGTGTGTTCTTTATTTACTGCCGTGGGAATAGATAGAGAACCCGAATCCCTATACTGTTTGGTTTTACAGTCTGTTGTTTACTGTGGAAATTGATAGAGGACCTAGTTCTCTATACAATTTGATGGACTCTTAGTTTCTATCATATATCATCAGATATATTGTGATGGAATTGAGTGTATATGTATCTAGTCTCATCAATACATGTAACTGGATCTCTATCGTGCATAAAAAAGTTCTTTTTACATGTTAATTTAATTATTTTTGGGCTTTTACCACCCGCTAATTATTTCTGATGTTGTATGTTCGCAGTCAATGACTGAAGCTCCGGAGACTCAAGTACAGAGCAAGGTTCCCTTTAAGGTACTTTTTATTGCATCTGATATCTTTTTTATATTAGTTTAGATCCATAGTATGATCTCACAAAATATAATTTGCGTGATCGATTTCAGGACTCGTGTTTATGGGCTATTGTTGTAATGATATTTCCTGCTTTGTTGGCTCTTGTTTGTTTGTTGAAAAGATACCAAGTTTGATTATCTGTTAATTCCTTAATCTGCCAAATGACATGATTTGATTTACTAGATATCAATGGCTATGTCTCTTTGTCTATGAGCTTTATGTAGAAGAACAAAAGGTGAAAAAGGTGATGAATGATTTATGTATTATTGTACTTATTTTTTGTTTGATCTAGGAATACTTATCAATCAATAGTGACGTAATCTGAAGTAACAGAATTGATAATCTTTATTTGGCTTATATTATCTCTCCCCTCTAAGGTTTCAATATATATTCTCTTTCTCTTGCATAGGTTCAAATTTGAGCTGTGAGTCTGTCCAATAAGGATCTTGTTAAGATTTGTCGCTTAATTTGGTAAATAGCGGGAGGTAGTTGATTAGGACGAGTATTTCACTCTTGGAAGTACCACAATCCACATGTTCCTGCTAAAATGTGTTATACGGTCCACTTTTATTTTATATTTGACAAATGGGGCAGTTGAGTTTGAACCATAGGCACCTGAAGTAGTTGCACCCTGGATTGAACTATAAAAGCGTACAAGACCCAAAAAATTGGTGAGGCAAACAACCCTCTTTGCCCTTAAATATCCATAAAAAAAGGTATATCTAGGATCAAATTCAATTGTCAGCAGACAAGAATCAAGTATTCTGAGCGGCAGTGCAAAGTTGTTTCTATCAAGACGGTTTAAATAATTATTGATTGAATGATAGGATGTTAATCCAATTGCACAATAACATCTCATGAGATATAGTGCCATGAAAAAAATATTAAAAAGTTACTCCTGCTGGTATTTGCTTAATAATGTTGTCTGATTACCTAGATACTTTCTGTGATTTTAGTTAATTAGTTACTTATACATTTATTACAGATGGCAATATCCTGAAATTACTGAGGTGACAAAATAAGCATTCTTCATCCTTTTGTCCAACATATCTGCTCTTTCGACCTTCTGGATTTATGTTTTGCTTATTGAGTAGCATTTTCCTTCCGGGACGTGCACTTGTGATATCATCTATTGTCTCAATTTTAAAACACTAACAAAGTGTTTTTCTGAATCGAGTATAATTTAGTGATAGTGTAAGGAAAAATATTGAAGGTATAGTTGAAGAGTTAGCTTGATAAGGAAAACACCAGAAAGTTCAACAGTTAAATAGTTTATTAATTTGGATTCTTGAAAATTATGAAAGTTGTAAAACACTGAAATGATATAAAATATTTTTGGAACATTCTAAAATGGAAAGAATGTCATAGAAAATGGAATGGAAGGGGGTTACATTAGACCAAAAACCTCATATGTTTCGCATCAATGGCTTAGCTGTAAACCTGAGGTTTTCCGCTTGAATCTTGCTTGCCTTAATCCCTTTGACTGAAGCTTGTCATTTTCATTTAAACAAGTCAGAAAAGAGGAGGTGTTCCTCCACATCCCCTATCAGAGGTGTTGAAAATTGAACTGATAGCTTATTGGCTTATTGATATAGGATTATCGGGGTAATGAATGGTGAATGAATTGAGATTTTATAATTAACGGTTTGGGGGCGGATTACTCAATTTTCCTATCGGATAAACCGTTAATCCATTAAGAATTTTTATATTTTACACTTTCCTATGGATCTTGAAGTAGCAAGAACTCCTAAGACTCGATATCTATTTCAATTTATAACTTTCCCATCATAATTTTCAATTCTATCCAGCTCATCAGGTCTGTTAGAAAACGTACAGAAAGTAATCGTTAATCCGATACCAATCCGTCCATTATCTTATTGAATGACTAACGAATTACTATATTTATAATTCGATAAGTCAAAATGTTAAGTATAATTATCCGCCCGATAAACACCCATATCCCCTATGATATTACTGACATTTTTAACATCGGGTAAAAGGGCTAGCTGTATTATCTAGAGCAGCAGGATTTTTTTTTTTTTTTTTTTTGCAAAGTGATAGCGGTCGCAGGTAGAACAGTGTTTTTCTTAACATTTTTATTCTAAGAGGACCACATTTAGAGCAATCTAGGTGCATAGCGTTGCTATGACTTGCACCTTTTTCCCATCTATTGCAATTATGCATGACTCAAAGAGGTCTTGGCAGGTTTAAGATCTTATTAACAACAACAACAACAAATTCAGTGTAATTCCACAATTAGAGTATGGGGAGAATAGTGTGTATGTAAACTTTACTCCTACCTTGATAAGACAGAGAGGTTGTTTCTGAAGAATTGCGTATAAGTATTCGTAACACGCAGCGGAAGACAATAACAATCCATTTACATGTCAAACGGATCTAAGACGTATCTGGTGATGAGAGTCTCGTTTCAAAATTTTCTTCAATAGTGCGAAGACTCTATGCGTATCCACACCGAGACTGATCCTTGCTATCAACTCTTTGATCAACGAAAACCATGAACAAATTGAATGAAATATTGTGTTGAAATTTTTTCAAAAATCTCAACTCAAAGGTAGGAGAACAAGAAACACTTTTCTTATAATTATATTTTCTCTCTTGCCTTTGTATTGCACTTTCACTTTCACAAAGTAAATTTTCTTCTCAAAATATAATCCGGCAAGTATTTCCATCACCCTTTATATAACATCACCTATAAACCCTTTTTCTATTTGGTTGAGATAATGATTACTTAGGATAAAAATTTATTCCAAAATAAACTTCATGGAATTTTATGAAAAATTGGAAAATCACGTTACTAATGGATACGTGACTGCCGGTTCCTTCACGTGATTCCTCCAACTCAAAGTTGGATTCTCTTATTTATGAACTTTTCATATTAATACAATATTTTCCTATTGAAAATAATTATCCCATTCCAATTGGGATGAAACTGCCGACAAGTCCCATTGTAGACTTTACACGTAGTTATCCAATTCAATTTGGATTCTAACTTATAAAGCTTTTATATTAATATTATATATATACTCTTATATAAATAAATTTTAATTAAATATATCATATATATATATATATATTTCAACCAAGAGATATATCTTAATTTTCTATTCCAAATAGAAAATTTTAATTTGTTCACAATATTAATTATATTTTCTGTGCTAGCAAAGAATATAATAATATTTCATTTGGACTAATAACTAATTTATTTGACTAATTAAATTTTTTAATTTAAATACCAAATAATAAAGTAATTAATCCTTTAGCAAAGATCAGAACACTCGTTAGTGTGCGACCCTATAGGTTTAATACTAAACCGGTAGTAAATTGATCACAACAATATACTAATCAAGGATGACGTCTAGCAACACTCCTTAACGACTGGATAACATGAAGTATAAAATTACTCTCAAAGAACCCGTAGAAGAATAATGTAGTAATTCCTTCTGTCCTTATAGCTCTGGTCACCCTAGGATATTGTTCAACTGTCAATCCTAATAGGCGACCAACTATGTGTTCTTGTCAAATATAATCGACAATTGAATGACCTAAGAAATTCTTTTCTTCTTTTATTCAATTGCCCTGGCCAAGGTATTAATTTGGTCATTTATAATTCATGACAACATGAAGCTTAAACTCATTACCAAGAATTGACAGATTCCATCTTGATCAATCATTAATTCTACAAGTACTTAATCATACCAAATATCCTTTCAATTATCGCCCTAGGGCCATAGGTGTCTA
This sequence comes from Nicotiana obtusifolia, assembly GCA_002018475.1. Taxonomy (NCBI): domain Eukaryota; kingdom Viridiplantae; phylum Streptophyta; class Magnoliopsida; order Solanales; family Solanaceae; genus Nicotiana; species Nicotiana obtusifolia. Next base: position 9,560 of record MCJB01052370.1, on the reverse strand, counting down.
GTATCAAAGCACAATAAGTAACTTGTCAATTACTATGACGATCTCAGGTCAAAGGAACCTCTTACATCACATTCTTCAAGAGAATATCCTATTGACAGTTTATGGTAATTCTAACCATTAGGAATTATCCAGTAAGTCGGTTCAATGATCATATCTCTATATGCATCATCTATCTATGTGATTTAGTTAATGAGATCAACTAATCTTTATCCAATAAAGACATCACATAAATATTGATCTAACCGGATTACTAAATGTCCAAATTAATAATCATATGATCAAGAACAAATTTAGATTAAATTGTAAGAGACTTTACTCTCATTATCATGATCTCTATCACGATGACAAATCTCAAAATTTAATCAAGGACCTTATTAAATTAATCAGTCAATTAATAATAAGTATGATAAAAGAATATCAAATGCCATATATTTTTATATCAAATAACATTCACAAAATATGTTCAAATCATCAAATATGAGATTGGATCTAGGGCGTATCCACTATATCCCTAACAGTTTCCGATAGGCCCTCGACTCAAGTAAGATGGAAAAGAAGCGGTAGGTTTAAGCCCTGATTGAGAAGAGATAAGTTTCTGTTGGTGATGTTGAAAAGTGTTGATGAATTTTTAGGTATTTGCTATCGAGTTGTAAATAATCATAAGAAACACTAACTGCACCCTGGAGAGTGCTTAAAGGAGGAGGAGGAAGTTGTATAAAGAGGTGACTGAGACAAGAGTCGCCAATAGTTCAATATTTTATACTGTAAATGCAATAAAATTATCAAGAGGCTTAGTCTCCTTGATAACAAAAGATAAAACAGGACAACTTGCATTCTTGGTCAATAACAAAACTCAAAGCCCAAATTGCGCAACAGCCTTTGCTGTGATTGAATTAAACAGTGTATCAGCAACTCACCTGATCAAATGAAGCTAAAGGACGTAATAGCTATGAGTTTTGTACTGATATCACAATTACTGAATTATGCTAGATACCTGAAACATAAGAATGCCTAAATAAATGATTGCAGCACTAATTTTTTATTGATCCTACATGGTAAACTATGTCTTAATGGAGGTTCCATGAGTAATTTTTGTTTTGCTCGTAGTCTTGATTCTTGTAGGTTTCCGATGTCTTGTCTTGTCTATCCTAGTATCACTCCGACCCAGCATGTCTTTTTTACTTCCCATGAGGACTACCTTATATGCTAACTTTTGATTCCAAACCTCATCCTTAACTCGAGGACTTGAAATTAGTCTTGGTTTTCTCTCGGCTGGCGTCTTGCTTCCTATAAGGATGGACGGCCAGAGGAGAGCTTTCAGCTGAAATGCAAGTACCTTAGACCAAAGATCCTTTAGCCAACTCTTCACATCACAAACAACTATCTCAAGAGCCAAGATAGAAGTTTTAACATCACCATTTTGATATCAAATATTTGATACTGGATTGATTGCCGCACCTTCCACGCTGGTTTTGTATGATATATAGCTCTTTAAGATGCTGCTCGTATTTTATTTTGTCAGAAAAATGAGGATTTGATTCTTGCAATCTAAATCGTACGTTGCAAATGATCTCTATGTTCCTATGCTTAGCTTGAAGCTACTTGCTTGTATTCTAAAAACAGTAGCTTCCTTTACCTTCGTGCTTGTGACCCTGCTGCGCTCGGCATCCATTTCTATAGTTTCTTGGTCGCTTAAATTTTCAGTTTAAATTTGGCTTCATGACCTTGGTTGGCTCACATTTGAATGCCATCTATTACTGTTCATGAGCAGACTGCACATGCAGAAATTTTTTAGTGGACATTTGTATTTCTATCACAAAATTATACAAATCTGATCCCAAGAGAAGCAGCATTGAGGCGCAAAGTGCATTTATATTCCCAGGCAGCAAACCAGCACATATATTTTGTATAAACACAGCTATATCAGTCAAACTTTCATGTCTATGAAGGCAGTATACTTGATATGCATTCTCTGTGCTTTTGTACCATGATTTTGCATTGTAGTATACTTAACCTTACATGAGCTTCAATACTGATGCTTGAGTTTAAGTTATATATATTTTTGATATAAAAAATATTTATACAACCAGATCACTTGTAAGGTCATTATTTGTAAATTTCTATCATAACTATTAATTGGTAATTATGTGAAAATAGAATCACTAAATTGTGATTTACGTTGACAGCGTAACAGAATTTTATATTGTCATTAACATATACTATAACTTAAATCCTTAATGTTTTTTGTGATTTTCTGTATGAAAAATCTCATCTTTGCCAAATGGCTTATAGCTAATTCTACCTTGTTTATTGGCACAATATTACTCAAATCTGATCGTGCGATAGACACGCAATTGGAACGTTTATATTTCCAACTCTATTGTGGTAATCAATCAATATTTGCGGTTTACTTTATAATGCTTATCTATTTAGCGTGGTTAAATGATGAAAATATATTTTATTGATGAAAAACAAATCATTCTTATCGCATACATATGAAAACTTTTCATTGTATTACCAAAAGGGGAGCAACTAGAAAAATTTGAAAGGTCATTGTAATTGTGATAAAAGAAAATTATAACGTCTCGTATAGTACGTATCCTTCTGCAAAGTTGAAGTTAGAAAAATATGATTGACATGAATTAGGTGCAATTGACACGTTATACAGACTAAATCTAGTATAGCGGAGAGGCGGCCTCATATTCCCGAATTTCAAACTTGTGCAAGATTGGAGTTTGGCAAGCTAATTAACATGAGATTTCTCGGTGAATCTCATGTTATAACCATTTTACTTGTAGATTTAAAACCTTGTAGTTCCTTATTCTTTTCTTTTCAACTTCTTGTTTGATCACCTCTTAATTGATTTTAACCATCGTTTTACAAACTTGAACGTAAAATGAAGCAGTTGGTGTATAATTGTGACATAAGGATATATTGAGAGTGATAAGTTTAATTCTTTGTTGGACGATAAAAAATATAGTAAATAATCTCTATAAGCTTTGTAAACTTGAGCACCAATCAAAAACTTTTACTGTTTATTTAAAACTTTTTTTTTTGAATAACTCAGGTCAAAATGGTATATTTTTAACATAATATTAATGAGGGAATTCAACGTAAATGTGACCATTCCCCTTTTTATTTTTTACATTTTTCTTGTGTTGCTTGTGATTTTGCATTTCTTTAAACCCCTATTGAGAATTGATAGTAACAAATTCTACGATTTTTTTTCTTTTCAAATATGTTGTAATGTTTTTTAACCTTTAAGTAATGGGATTAGAGAAGTTCCTCAACATGATATGCATAAAAGCAAGAAAGGAAACCACATACACCAAAAAAAAAAAAAAACAAAGGAAGTAAGCAGTGACATTTCGAATGAGGAAAGAATGGGGTAACTCTTGTTTCGTAAATTCGAAGAGTAAAGGGAATAAAATAAATTTTCCTCCCATAAAAATTAATGCTATTCTAGAACAAAAGATACAAAGATTGAATTAAATCAAATCAATATGTCACATCTTCTCAATTGATAATCCATTGATTTTCTGGGAGGTAAATATTATAGTTCGGACTATTCTAAAAAGCACTTAATATTAATAACAAATTATAGGACAATCGTTGTCAAATTAAAATTTCAAATATGCATTAACGAGTATATGCAAAGGTGAATATTCAGTACAGATATGGTCTCGAATTAAATGAGAAGGGTTGGGTAATAATAGTTATATTCGATTTGAACATTTTGATTGAATTGTTTTAGGCATATAAATTTGTGTTTTGGACGAAGAAAATTACTTATCAAAATATTATTTCGTTACATTTTCAATTATTATTTTTTATTAATTGAAGTTTCTCCAATTCTTGATTTTCTAGCAATTCTATACTCATATGATGAGTATGTAAGCTGATAATAATTTCAGTGGTTCAAGTACTTCTCAAAAGAATATTCTTTTCAATTGTCACACGATACATGTAGGTGCATTTTGGAAGTAAGAAACGATACTAAAATTCTGAACAATGAAATATTTTTACATCAGTAAAATAAGAAAATTATTAAACGCTGATTTAATTGCTAAAAAATAACAACATATAAGGATCAAATATCACATTCATTTTCTGACTGCTTTGTATGGTAAAACATGATTCAATATAGTTAAGTGATATATTTTCTTTTCATGTCACTTATTTATCTAACTTCCCGACGGAGTATGGTGAAGTAAATATACTGTTGTAAAAGGAGGTTCTTCAATTTTACATGTATATAGTTAGAGCAGACGTAAATTGAATCGTTCTATATTATTGTAGAGGATGTGAAAATAAAGCTGATAATTGGATATTGGGCCTAACTCAATCCCAAAAGTTAACTTAAGAGGTGAGGATTGTCCATGTCCATATAAGGAGACCACCCATCCCAGCCTAACTCAACTCCAGAAGCTAGCTCAAGAAGTAAGGATTGTCCAAGTTCATATAAGAAGACTACTCGTCCCTCTCACGCCAGGACCATCTGGAACATGGACAATTATGGGGGCCCAACATCAGAAAATCGGGATGGGTCATGTTCTGATACCATGATAATTGGATCTTGGGCCCAACTCAACCCCAAAAGCTAGTTCAAAAGGTGAGAATTGTCCAAGTCTATATAAGGAGACCACTCATCCCCTTCATTGTCGATGTGGGACTCAACAAAAGCAGAACTAGATTATGATTCATATATTCCCTTATTAAGGAATAAATTATAGAGATGTTGAAAATACCATATGAATTGTGTTATTTACGTTACAAGCAAACTAGTAAAATATGACCAACCTAATATAATTTCGCTTTCCTACAAACGTCCACGGTCCCTTGAGGCCTAATAATAAATCACGCAAGTCTAAATTGTTAAATCAACAGTGTAGATACAAATAATATCTGTTGAATAGACATTGAAAGTATAATTAAAGAGATTATCAAATAAAAAGGTCAGGTTCGCATATTATCCTTATTAGGTAGGAGACTAATGAGATTTTGAAAATAGTTTTTGACTTGAATTACTTACATCATAAACAAATAATTAATATATGATGTTAGATTTTGTTATCCAACAAACATATATAAGAACCTATTGGCGTTGTTATATAACTAAATTTAGTGACGGAGTTACAAATTCAAATAAAAGGATTCAAAAAAGATTATTTATGTCAAAAGAATTCGACAATTTTCCCTACGTATATAATATAACTTTCCGAGGAAGACTTAAAACATTGCCATTATGTTAGTTTTTGCAGACTTCTATTGCACCAACATCTTGCGCCATATATATATATATATATATATATTATTGTTGTCAGCTGTGATGACTGACTGAAGCATTGGTGTGTATCATTTGAATTTTCTTAACTGCAAGGTTGAAATGCCATGGTGGATGTGGTTTGCTTTATTAGTATATGTCTTATTGGTTAGTTGTATAATTGACAGGTGTAATGAAGCTCTTTATTGGTTAGTTTTATAATCATCTTCACTAAATTCAAAAGGAAATTGTAGTTCTTCCCAAGATGTTACGGACGCATGTTATATCTATGAAAATTATGTTTAGTGATGGTGGTCACGTCATGTGTTTCTTTCTTTTACACCAAAAAAATTTGAGATATAGTTCTCCGTTTGAATAAGATTCAAGACCTCTGAATTCAAGAAACTGTATGGTAGTCTAATCAGGATTTTTTTTTTTCACACAGAAAAAATTGAGATATAATTTTCGATTTAAATGAGATTCAAGACCTCCGAATTTAAGAAACTATATGGTGGTCTAAATAACCTATGCCTAAACGTTCAATGTATTATCAAGGTCTAAGCCTTTTTCTTCCTGTGAGGTCTGAACCAACCATAATTTCGAGATAGATGCTTTCCTGGTCAAATATCACCCAACGAATGGACGAGCTCAAAGGGGGGAGGGTATCTGAAAGATAAATAGAAAATTCTTTACTTTTGAATCAACTTCATTTATTGTCAGGCCGAGCACGTCAACAACTTAATCACGACTTTGTAACCGGGGAAACAAGAGCTAGACTAACCTCCTCCCTTTTCTTTTCCAATTCAGCTAAATTCAGTCTTCGAGACCCCATAACATAAGAAGGTCGTGGAGTGTTTCATTCTCTTCGATCTTCTCTTTGATTGCTGTCAAGGGCTTTAGCGTTTACTAAGAATAATGAACTTCGATCAGATTAGGTCCATTCTTCGGTAGTAAAGAGCGACATAACACGAAGCGAGAGTGCATGGTCAACACACACCTAAAGCGCCTACGTTCCGCGCTCCTTGCTCGCGGAGCAAAAAGAAAAGCGTTATCGGATTTCCATCGATGACTTAAGCCTCTTTCTTAAGGGCCTTTAAAGACCGGCCATTATCGGACTCTTCTTATGCTTTTTTTTCACCGGGCTTGGACCATGTCTCCCGAACAATCTCAGTACATATGGCGCAAGACGATTCCACATATCGAGGTCGGAATAGGATCGGGGTTTTCGAGAAAGAAGAAATAAGAATTGCTTTTAACTTCCTATCGGCCCTCTTCTCTGTTCTAGGTCCTTTCCTCACAGAGGACCATGGGCCAATAACTTCAGATACAAAGCATGATTTTTCCAAGACGTGCAAGGCGCCCCCCAGCCTTCCAACGGGAAAGACTTCAACATAAAAGTAAATTTCCGTTCTTCCTGTTCCCGCGGCAGACGTATGCTCGGTTGAAGCTGGATTTAGAAAGTATCGGCAGTGGTGCATATATGATATTTTAAGGACAAGAAATATTGGACTAGACTATTCCTTATGTAGATGTAGTGGATAAGCTCTCTGTGTTGGGATAGGCGTTCGGATTTCCACAGCTATTCTAAGAGCGTGCTGAATCCAACCGTTGCACGTTCCCCCTTTGGCTAAACCACCACTTCAGGCTAACCCTTTTGCCTGGCTGGCACTTACTCAAGTTAGAGTTTTGCACTCTCTCAAAACGCCTGCACGCCTGCGAGTGTTCTCCCTGCTTCGATACTGCTTTCTTTACCTTCCCCGGGCTAGGAAGTCTATTCCCAGCTGTTCTGCCAGATTCTATAAACCTGGGATTTGGGTGTAGTCAAGGAGAGAACTCCCGAGGAGAGTGATTTGGATCATAGAAGCGAGGATCTGGAAGAGAGGGTCAACTATGGCAGTGACTGAGGGGGACTTGTTCTGTGATAAACAAATGACTTCAAACAAGAACCTCAGGGCACCCAAAAGAGGTGAACCTGAGAAGAGCACATAGAGCTACTATCATTTCTTCATTATAAATTGAGATCTTCTTCGAACTTGATGCACAAATAGATAGAATAGCAGCAAATAGCATCTTTCTAGCCTGCATATTCATGGAACTCAATCTCATTTAGAAAGCCTGATCTCTATCTTTCAGCAACTGAACGGGAAGTGGTTTAAGAATAAGAAAGGACTTTAGAATCGGATGCGCTCGCCCAGTGAGAAAGGCCCTGACCCTGCCAACCAAGTATCAAAAAGAAAGTCTAGATCGACGTAAGGTGCGTAGCGGTGTAGAGTCCAACTAAGACTTCCATGAAAGGTCTCATTCATCTTGATTGAGGAGTTTCTTACTGACCGCTAAACCTGCTCCTTCTGAGAATGGTTTTACCCTGCTCCTCAATCTTATTCTGTTTCCGATCCTACTTCAGATTCTCTTTTAGTTGTGGAAACAAGCCCATATTCCTATCGTTTTCAGTAGAAATTTGGAAATGCTAGTCTATGTGCTTAAAAAATTGTAGTTGTAGGTTTGGTTACTCGACCGGGCCCAATATCTTGCTTATTGGGACGACGAACAAGATAGATCTAATGACACGACATTGAGGAGGTATACCTTTAATTTCATGATTCAATTAGTTTGAAGTAGAAATGATAAGTTGTTAACTTTACTTAGCCCGCTGCTATCCTCTATATCGATAAATTTTAGTTAATTTTAACATACTATGATTTGATTTTAGGCTGGGTTATTGGAGTGGGACGACTAGAAATTCTGAGGATTAATATTAAGAAAATTAAGAGGCGGGGATGATAGATCCAGGTGTGGGACTCCCGGACATAAGTTAGTTTAATAATATTTTGTATCTTAAAATATTGTGATCTAAGAAAATAAGTTTTCACAGAGTAAATAGATGTTCAATGTGCAGCTGCAAAAATAGCAGGATTTAGTGGAGCTGATCTTGAGTCGTTAATTCAGACTGCATATTGCAACGCGATAGATCGTTATGTGAAATCGAATAAATCTGAAATCGACTGGGCAGCAATTAAAGTTATGGCGTAGGAAATTAATAGGGCACTTAATAAACTTAAATTGCGAATGTAAAATCGAAAGTTGTTCTGTTTGAAAGAGTTATTATATACGAAGCCTTGCCAAGGATGTCTCAATAGAACTCGTGGCCTAAAGCCAAATTTTAATAAGGGTCCTTCTCTTTTTTTTTTCTTTCTTTTTGTATGTACTGTAGTTGTCACGACCCAAAATCCCATCCCGGTCGTGATGGCGCCTCTCATGAAGACAAGGCCAGCCGAACCAATCCAACTCCGCTCAAACATTTAAATAACACGAAGATAATATAAATATGTTTTAATAAGAGTAATTTGCGGATGAAAATACATATAGCAAACCACCCCGACTACAGCCCTCAGATCGGGGTGTCACAAAGTCATGAGCCACTAAAGAAATCCTAATAATAATATAACTATTACAATATCTTTAGCACAATTATTGAAGAAAGTGAAAGCGACAAAATAAAGGAGTACGGGGGCTGCGAACGCCAACAGCTACCTCGTAGTCTCTGAATCACCACCCTGACGATAGTAGTAGTCAATATCTCGGGGTGGTACCGATAGCGCCTGAATCTGCACACATGGTGCAGGGAGTAATGTGAGTACTTCCAACTCAGTGAGTAATACACATAAATAATGACTGAAAGTAAGAAAACACATAATGCACAAGGCAACCCATAATGAGCAATGAAACATCATTAAAATAGTAACCAAGTGTAAAATCAGGTAGAAAATCCTTTCAACGGGTAAAACATGTACATCTTTCAAGTAAATAATAGGAAGAAACAGGAAACACTTTAAAACCGCCCCTCGGGCTCATCATCATTCAAATACATGCCCCTCGGGCTTAACATCATTTAAAATACATGCCCCTCGGGCTTAACATCATTTAAAACAGTAAAACCTTTTCAAAATCCGGTTACCA
>MCJB01052369.1:11111-34880 GCA_002018475.1 Nicotiana obtusifolia | reverse complement strand
GGGGGGGGGGGGGTGGAGAAGATGGAATTGGTGTAGTTATAAGATAGTAACAGTGGTTGAGCATTGGAATTTCAGCAGTAGAGATATGTTGAATTACTACTTCTTCCCTCAAGAATATGTTACATGTTAATCATCCCGGTGTATTGTGATTTATCATGTGTGGTGGGAAGTTGAGTGTTTTGGACTTCCTATGTCTAAATGCAGGGGTGCCTTTACTGTCAAGGTGAATTTGTCCCCTTATGAGTGCAGGCAGGTCCCTTTGGCTGTTATAATGTCTTAGGAAGTTGGAATCGTGGCTCAATTTGGATAAGGTATCTGCTGGACCATTGGCTTATCTTAGGACATGAGTGCACTTAAAGCCTTCACAATGTTGAGTCAAATGTTTGATTTCCTGTATTATCATAACTAAGGTCCATGGTGGTTTAGACTGTCCTGTTAGCCATTGGGTAAGCAGCTTAGAGTCTGTTTCCAGATGAAGTTTGGTGTGACCATTTTGCATACACCAATTGATTCCAATGAGTGCCGCTTGAGTTTCTGCTAAATTATTGGTTCCCTCTCCTAGCGGACTTGAAATAGCGTGAATGAAATTACCTTGGTGGTTCCTAATGATGACCCCTGCTCCTATTTTCCCTGGGTTACCTAGGGCACTGCCATCTGAATTGATTTTGACATACCCAATTGTTGGCTTTAGCCAGACTACTTGCTGCACATTGGTGTGATGCTGTAAACTCTCTATAGCTATACACATTTCTGGCCATGTAACAGGCCATTGATGTTAGCATAAGATGTACTGAGCAGCAGAAGTAGATCAGATGTGATTGAGTATAGTGCTTTGGTAACTGATGATGATTTTCCCCCATATTTGGCTGCACATCTGTTTTTCCACAGATTCCAGCATATATTGATTGGCAATGTGTCTAGGACTAATTTCTGCACCTCATTCTCTCTTTTTATTAGCCACCAGTTCATTAGTTTCATTATTAGGGACTGTCTGTGATTTTGAATCCCAACTGGTGTATTGAAGTGTTTCCAGATGATTTGGTCAAATTGGCCTGAATTGAGTATGTGCTCCGCTATTTCATTCCCTGCTTTGGTGCAACATACACACTTGTTAGCACTTGGAGCTCCAAACCTAGCTACTCTATTGTCTGTGGGTAGCTTGTTTCTCAATGCTCTCCATAGGTAAAAGGACCATTTGAAGGGTATTTTCTTGTGCCATATTATCTTATTTGTGAGCAGTACTTGATTTCTTTCTCTCAGTACAGTCCATGCTGATGCACAGGAGAATTCCCTAGAAATAGAAGGCTGCCATATTGGTGTGTCATTAATATGGGGGTTATAATGGATTTTGACTTGGAGAATGTGTGAGATTATCGACAGGGGAGCTATTTGAGAGGTTATTTGACTGAGTTTTTGGATATCCCATTGCCCGTCTGTCCAGTAATGTGATACCTTGGTGTTACCGGGCCTGCCCTGCCCTTGTCTAAAGTTAGCTAAGTGTCCAGTACCTAGCCAGTTATCCCACCAGAACCTGGAATTTCCTGAGTGTAATCTCCATTGAATGTGATGGTCAGCAGTTTCTTTGTTGATCATCATTCTTCTCCATGTCTGTGACTGTCCAGAGCTCCATTTTTTTTTTATCTGGGGTGTGATCTCTTACAGTATTTGGCCAATAAGAAATTGCTCCATAATGTCCGTTTGGTCCTAAATCCCCACCATTGTTTGTATTCCATAGATTTACAAATCTCTGCTATAGGTCTCAGTCCAATGCCCCCTTCTTCCAGTGGGTATGATAGTGTGTGCCATGAAGCCCAATGGTATTTGTTCTTTTCTTTGTTCATCCCCCAGAAAAAGTTAGCTGCAAATTTCTCTATCGGTTTAAGGATAGCTTTTGGGGGTGTGACTGCTGACAACAAGTGAATAGGGAGTGATTGCAGGACATGCTTGATTAGGGTCAATCGACCCCCATAAGATAGTAGTCTACCATGCCAACCTCTTATCCTACTTACCACTTTAGAGATGATGCTATTGAAGTGCATAATCCTTTTCCTGCCAATGTATAGGGGGCATCCTAAGTAGGTTAGAGGGGATTTCTTTTTGGTAAAGCTTGTGACCTGCTTAATTCTCTTGGTAGTGTTTGGAAGACAGAAGGGGCAGCCATAAAATGACTTTTGTTTTTGTTAATCTGTTGGCCAGATGTCTGCTCATAATCTTGAAGAACTTTCATGATCTTCTTTAGAGAGGTTCTGCAGCTTGAGGTGAAAATGATCACATCATCTGCGAAGCTCAGATGTGTGATTTGAGGTCCTCTCTTTGCCATATAGAAGCCATTAATGAACTGATCATGTGTGAGATTTTTGAGCATCCAAGACAGTAATTCAGCTCCCAGAATGAAAAGTGAAGGTGCCAGGGGGTTCCCTTGTTTTAGGCCTCTAGTGGAGTGAAAGAAGCCAAATCTTGTGCCATTGACTATAACAGAGTACCAGTTGTTGGACATTGTTCTCCATACCATGTCAATGATTATTTCATTAAATCCCATTCTTCTCATCATTATACATGTAAAGGACCAAGATACTCTGTCATAGGCCTTTGCCATATCCAATTTGATCACTACATTAGCGCCTATGTTTGGTTTCTTGATTCCCTGGACAATCTCTTGTGCAAGCATAATATTTTCAGAGATGCTTCTTCCTATGATAAATCCAGTTTGGTTTGGGGAGATGATATTGGAAGAATGGGTGCAATTCTTTTGGAGATAATCTTGGATATAATCTTATTGATGAAGTTGCTCAAACTTATAGGTCTAAATTCTGACAAGTGGTTAGGGAATTCCACTTTAGGTATCAGCACTAGGCAGGTTTGTGTCATGTACCTAGGCATTGATTGGCCATAGAAGAATGCCTTCACCACATTGAGGAGGTCAGATTGGATGATATCCCAACAATATTGGAAGAATTTTCCATTGAGGCCATCTGGACCTGCAACACTGGATGGGTTCATTGGCAAAACAGTTTCTCTGCGCTCTTCCATTGTAGGATCTTTGTTGATTTGATGATTATCTTCTTCTGAATAAGTTGTGGAAGTGGTCACAGGCAGCTTCACCTATTACTTCATCACCATATATCCAGTCATTATCTTCATTTTTGATTTTGTGGATATACAATTTTTTTCTTCTGCCTCTGATCAAACTATGAAAATATTTGGTGTTGCATCTCCATCCTTGAACCATTGTAGTTTGGTTTTTGCTTCAGGACAACCTCTTCAATTTTCAAATGTTTGACAAATTGAGCATTGAGTTCATGGGCAATTATTCTATCTGATTCTTTGTTGGACTGTGCCTAGATCTCTTCTGCTTGTCTGACTTTCTCTTCAAATTCCTTGACTTTCTGGAAAATGTCTCCATACTCCTGTCTGGACCATTTGGATAGTTCTTTGTAGAGTGTTTTAGTTTTTTGATGGGTTTACATTTTCTGTCCAGCAGTTCAGGAATTTAAAATACTTAGTGGCATTTTCCGGTCTAGCATTGATTTCCAGGAGAAGAGGACAATGGTCTGATCCTGTAGACGCTAGATATGTAATGGTCGTGGCAGGGTGTGCAACCAGCCAATTGTCATTGGCCAATCCCCTATCCAATCTTTTCCATACAATTGAGCAGGGGCCTCTGCCATTAGACCAAGTGTATCTAGGTCCATAGTATCCAAGGTCAGTGAGTCCACAATCCTCGATCATTCTTAGAAACTCTAAACTTTCGTTGAGTTGGTATGGAATACCCTCTATCTTTTCTTCAATTGATGCAATTACATTGAAATCCCCAATGGCGCACCATGGTGCACTAGAGTTGTGTGCTTTGTTCCTTAGCTTGTCCCACAGTGGCCTCCTCAAAGGAGGTTTGCACTTAGCATATATGACTGTTATATGGAAGATTTCAGGAGCTTTAGCATGCTTTAACTCAATTGTGACTTGCTGTTCATGTTGATATGTGATAACCAGAGAAATCCTTATCCTAGAAAATCCATATCTTATCATTGATGTTGGAAGCTACATGATGCATAGAAGTTGGTTTTGGTACTGAGTGATATGTGAAGAGTCTAGGAATGGTTCAAGAATAGCTATGAGGGAAAGATTATGGATTTGTTTTAATGTTTTGAGTCTCTCAATGGCTCTAGAGGTTCTAATACCTCTGACATTCCATATAAGTATACTAATCATTAAAACATGGAGGGGGGTTGAATTTTGGTGGGGCAGTGCTTTTTTTAGCAGCTATGTTTCTTGTGATCCTTGGTGATGGGTTGTATGTTCTAGGAGATAAACCCTAGTTCTGAATGATAGCATTTTGATAGTGTTCCCCATTAATAGCTGCTGCAAGGAGATCAGAATGTTGGTCCTCTTTTGTGGCATCACTGAGTCCAGCTTCTTCCTCAAAACCTCCACTTATCTCATCTTGTGAGAGAATAGGTCTATATTTATCATGTTGCAAAGAATATTTTAGAGGACACTCTTCTATTGGAGCAGATATTAGGGCAGTGTGTTCCTGCCTGTCCTGCTCATTAGTATGTAATAGAGGTTGTGAAAGGGAGGGATCTGGCACAAGGTCTCTATATGTCTGTGATTTGTTGGAAGTGTCAACATTAGGATTCCATTTCAAGTTGGCAATTGGGCTTTGGTATGGAGTGATAGATTCCTGAAGGTGTTGTCTTGTTGTAGGTTCATTAATAGAGATTCCTGTAGACTGTTTTCTCATGGCTTTTCTCTTTTTCTGTCTCGGCTTATTTTTGGATTTAGGGGATTGTATGCTGAAGTCTGACACTACAGGGGCTTTTCCTTTTAGAAGTCTTTTCATTGCATCTTTCTGCTGATCAATTTGGTATTCATCTGAGCTGTTTATTTCATATATCTCTTCTGCCATTATAGTAGCTGTATGGGGCTTGAGAGGGGCCATCCTATGGTCTATCTATTGTGTTCTAGCACACCCGTGCAAAACATGAGGAATCCCAACCCCCGTAGGTACCCATCCTATAAGAAATTGGTTTTCTCCTGACATTTCTCCTTCCCTCCATCAACTTCATTAACAACAGGTATAATAGGGGTAGCATGGGAATGGGATACATTGTTGATATTTTTAGAATTATGAATATAATTTAATGCATCTAAAGTTATCTGATGAGAAGTAGAAGGTATACCTGACCGTGTAGTTCTGATGTCTTCCTGTGTGGTTGCAGCATCAACAAGTTGCATTGTATTTTGTTTTGGCATGTATATCTGCTGTTGCTTCTTGTTGGCTTGTGAGTTACCTTTAAAGTGCTTCTTTTATTGTGTTTTCCATTCATCATTTGAAGGGGTTACCCCTTGGTTTTGGTGATCCTTGTTCTTGTGATGCTCCTCAGCTTTTTGGTTACTGTTTTGTTCTCTTACTAATTCATTTACACTAGAGTTTTGTATTTTAGGTTTTTTTTTGACCCCTGTGCTGGTTATCTTCGGTGTGACTCGGAGTTGTGGCCAGTAAATCTTTCTTTGTAGCTGATAGTCCTCCTTTCTTCTTTGGTTTTCTCCCTCTTTCAGCTTAAGTTGACAAGTTTGAGGCGAATGACCCTGATGTCTGCAGTATGGACAATACTGTGGGAGGTTAGCATATTGAATCTGGAGCCATTGACCTTCTCCATTGACATCATCATCAAATTCTAGCCATACATGTGTGGGTAAGTCTTTGGTTAGGTCAACCTGCATCTTGATCTTAGCAACACTATCTCTGGTCTTATGAAATGAGGCATGATCAAGAACAGGGCTTTACCAACAGGAGAGAGCAAAGGGGTTAGGATCTCCATATAATATAAATGCCATGGTAGTTCTGGGATAATAACCCATATAGGGACTATTGGCGAGTCCTCATTGGGTTTGAATGCTAGATTCCATGCTTCTAACTTCGTCATTTGGCCCTGTATATACATGTATTGCTTAGTCCATATTGTGGCGTGATCATACTCATTATCAAGGTCTATGTAGACTGTCCTGGCATTGAAGTGTGCAATCTTCACCCCTCCTTTGAGTTCAGTTTGAGCTTTGAAGCTCTTCCTAATCACCTCCATTCTTGGCATGGTGTTCAAAAATTTTCCTATCACTGTGAATTTACATCTGTCTGCAAACTTGATCATGTAATCTTCTCTTTTGAAAAGCACAGCAGGTCTTCCTTGTTTGGTGGTAATGACTGGTGGGGTGTATTGGATTGGGGTGATTTCTGCCTCATGTCTGGCCCTTAATCTAGTGATATATGATTGTGTGACAGTAGGTGGAGGGGGAGTGGTGTTGGCTTGGATTTTGGGTTTTGTGGAAGTGCTAGGAAGTTGATATTTGTTGGTATTAACTGTTACTGCTTAGGTTGCTGGTGTGTGTGAATTATTTGGTTTTGTGTCTTTAGTTGGTGGTTTTAGGCTTCTTTTGGGATGTTTTGGCTTATCAAAGTTGGAGGAGATCTTAATGGGAGATTTGGCTGAGGTCGATGGTAGGGTCGCAATGTGCTTACCGGCATCAGATATATTAGGTTGCAGCTGCTGCTGTTTTTGGCAGATTGTGCGGCTACTATAGTAGTTGCAAAGCTCGCTGTCTTACTAATGCTTATTGGATCTTGGTTTGTGGGATATGTAGTCATAGTGGTCTCCTGGGACAGTAAGTGTGCTTTGTACAGCTGCTGTGGTATCACATTAATAGTGTTACCTTGCGGCATTACAGTGGGGGGGGGGGATAGAATTTAAACATCAGTTTTTTGGGACGAACCTTGTGCTTTTGCTTGACGATTAGTTTCCTTGTGACCTTTGGGGAGGTTGAGGAGTGAAATGGCCGGACAATTGGACTGGTACAATGCCATTGGCATTTTGTCGAACACCTGGTGTGCTCGACACTGTCAGGTTCTCCTTTTGCATAATCTTGAGTAACGGCTCAATCAAATTTGAGGTTGAAGGAGGGGAAATGTTCTCTGGAATATCAGTAGTCGTTTTGCTTTGTTTTTGAACAACTTGGTTTATGAGATCATCCGCACCCAACTGGTTCGCTACACTGTTCTATTGGCCAGAATTTTCACTGACCATGGTGAAATCTTCTGCATGCAGACCTGAAGAAGGAGAGGAAATTTTAGGAACTCCCTAGCGATTTATAGCTACAGCAAACCCACTGCTATTTGGTAAATCTGTAATTGCTGGGGGGTTATTTTGAGGTGCTATTTGTTGGGGGTGTTGCGCGAGAAGATGGGAAAGGTTTTGAGGTTGGTCCGGTGGTTTTCCACCGGTGGACGACGGCAGATCGACCATCGCCGGTGGCTTGTCTCTGTTTCAACGGTACTTATACAGTGGCTCGTAGTGGTTTCTAAAGAGAAGTTAGACCTTCTCTCTCTTGAATATTCCTTATTTTCTTCTAGAAAGACTTGACTAATGTAAAGAAGGTCTAATTGTTGAGGTATATCATATTCTTCCTTCCTACTGTTTTTAACAGTAGTTTACTTCCTAATGATATTCATATGGAGAAAATTGTGTTGAACTTAGCACCTATTTCTATTCTTTCACCTGGCTCTGATACCACTTTAAACCGGATCGCTTCAACGGTGCTACAAGGAACCTTTTACAGAGATCCCAGGCCTGTCAAGCAAACCCTAAACCACGGTCCTCTTTCTTAGCCCTTCAACACGCTCATCTGGCTAATACAAGTTCTTGAGGACCACCAATTATGCTGTCATAACCAGCGTTTTACTGCCTGGACTGTGAACTGCCTAGGATCTACTGTCTCAACCTTAGAGCCATCGGATGATACAGTATAAAATTAATACCACAACATGCTTAAGAATAGTTTAGTATGCATAAGTTCAACACTTCAGTATTTAGCCTATCATTTAGGCTAAATGAATAATAGATATATAAAAAAATAATATTAAATAGTACATGAGACTACTGAGGTTGTGGCCAAGTGACCTTTTCCTATTTTATTTCTAATAATAATTGAATACAAAGATGTTTTTACAGAGAGAGTTCCTAAGATATGGCTCTAGAAAAGCCTACCTCTCACTAAAGAATTGTGATCCTTATATAATAGATCTATCTAAAAACAAACAAAAACTAAACAGTAAAATGGCTGACAAAATAATTACATTATGGCTGACAAAGAAAAAGCTAAAAGAAAAATTTGACCGGGCGAGCCGCTTCTAGAGAGAGAGGGTTTGGCGATAAAGAGGGCGACTGAGAGGCGATTAGAGAGAGAAAGTTCTCGCGCCTCCTCCCACCTCCTCCTCCACCCCAGCTACAACCTCGACCAACCCACAACCCCTCGACTATAGTAATATCCTCAAACCCACGACTCTGAACTCATCAATGTCTGCGAACCCTAAATCGACAGTTCCAGTTGAACCAATTCTTTTCAAAAAAGCTTCATTCTTGTAGGGACAACCTTTCATCTAGTTCATAGAGTCAGAAGTCGATCGAATGAATTAATTAAGGGCCTCCAATATGCTGTAATTGGTAAGTTCTCTTATGGTTGGCCAGATATTCAAGAGCTTCGTCGAATAATTCCTACGCAATGTGGAATTAAGGGTGATTGCAATATTTGATTGCTCAGAGATAGGCATGCATTGATTCGACTGACGCTATGGAAAGATTTTATCAACTTCACATCAAAATTAGTCTACTCTTTGAAAGCAAAAGATGGCTATGAATACCAGATGAGGATATTGATTTATGATGCCAAGTTTAAAGAGGAAGAAGAAACTTCTAAAGCGATAGCTTGAATTTTGTTTCCCAGTCTACTTCCCACATACTATGTTAAAGAATGCCTTTTTTCTTTAGCTTCTACTGTTGGGAAACCATTGCACCTAGATATGGCTACAATTAATAAGACTCATCCAAGTTGTGCAAGAGTTAAGGTGCTTGTTGATTTGCTAGCTGATTTGCCAAAGAAAGTTCGCATGGACATTGAAAATGAAGCTACAGGGGCTGTAAGAACAGAATGGGTAAAGATTCAGTATGATTTTATCCCCAAGTACTGCAAACAGTGCAAATTGCAAGGACATGACATGCTTGAATGCTAGAAGATGCATCCAGAACTGTTGAGTAACAACTCTGTTGAGAAGCAGAGAACCAATGGACAATGCTATGAAGGGCCAAGAAAACACATCACTAATGATTTTGTCGAGTGGAAAAGTGGTTGGAGATCCAGCCTCACAATGGAAGGAAGTCAGTCGAGTGCAGAACAAAGACAAGCAAATAGACAACCAAGTCAAAACTGGAAAGGAAATGGTAGTAGCTGATAAGGACACTTAGTAGCTCCAAACAACTAACAAATTTGCTATATTGGATATAGAAAATAGCAATGCTAATGAGAATAATCAGCTGGAGAAGTTTCAAGAAACAGCTGGTCAAAAGAGTACTCCAGTCTCTACATGCTTAGTAGCTTCCCTGCAGCTAACTGAGAAGCCTACATGCTCTGCAGTAGCTGCCACCTACTCAAAATCACCAGCAGTTGTGACTTTGAAAAGCATGACCAACAAACAACCAGCAGACTCATAGATGTTATTGCACCCTGCAGAACCAAAGAAAAGTTCCAAAATTGCTGAAATAGGCACTATGGAAGACACTCAACTACACACAAATAAAGGGAAAGAAAGCACAAAGGAATCCACTACTGAGTGGGTGCAGAAAAACTTCAACATAAATGTGGTTACCACCAACAATTCTCACCAAGATATTCCATTACAAGACACTCTTGTAGGAAGAGCAATGACCAAGACAGCAGATAAGAAAGCTGCAGATCAGCAAAGGTGCTTGTGAAGCCATAAGGAAGCCCATGTAGATTATGGTCAAATCAAATAGAGGAAGAGGAAGGGGAAATACCAAAAGAAATGCAAAGTGAAGATGAGGTAGCTGATGAGGCAATTGAGGAGGGTGACCAAAGTGAAAATGAAACAGCCAATGTCACTGTCAAAGTGGGAAAGAACAACAACCAAAGTTGAATATAACCATTTGATGCTGCTGACAAACACCTACCAAGATCAAGCTAACTTTGAAGCTCATGAAGTAGAAGATACAGTTCAACAAGGGGATGTCCAAACTGGCTGTGATCCTGGATCACTAGTAAGCAAAGGGACAATAATGGTACAGTTAAAAGCAATAATTAGACCAAAGAACCTCAGCATTGCAGCAGCAGTGAGAAATGAAGAAGATCACAAAGAACAATTTGGCAAAGATCTAGATGAAGAAACTACTACCCAGAACTTCCTTAATGTAGCTAAACAAGGAGATCTCTCCCCAACACAGATAGCTAAGGTGAAGTCAGCAACCAAAGTAAAGAAGAAACAAAACAAAGACATCAACAATACCTCTGCAACAGGTGTTCAAACAAGAAGAGCTCTAACATAATCCAACAATCTATGACAGATGCAATCATTTAGAATATTAGATCAGTGAACACAATGCAAGCTTTTGAAAGGCTCATCACATTGCACAAGAAACATCACTTTGAATTCATTGGTATTCTGGAACCAATGCAGCAAGCAAGAAAGATGGACAAATATAGAAGGAAGATTGGCTTCTCTCAAGTAGTGGCTAATGTCTCCAACAAAATCTGGGCCTTCATTGATGATATATATGAAATTAAAATCCTGTATGACATGGTGCAACAACTTACTCTGAAGATTTTCCACATAGAAACACATGTGGAACTCATCCTCACACTAGTATATGGATAATAGTAAGTGTGATCCAATAGAGAGAATAGAACTTTGGGACTCCTTGTATGCCATGGCTCAAGACATGACAGACCCATGGCTGGTAGGGCAGATTTCAATGTGATATGGGATGAAGAAAAAAAATTTGGAGGTTTACCAGTACCCTTCAATGAAGTAGATAACTTCAGACATTGCATCAACACCTGTAACCTTGCTGATCTTGCTTCAAGGGCAATATTTTCACATGGTGGAATGATAGAGCAGAAGAAGATTGTATCTTCAAAAGGTTGGATCGATGCCTTGCTAACATGGAATTTCAGCAATGTTTCCCGAGGCTGGAGGTCATTCATTTATCTAAAATTAGCTCAGATCACAGTCCTCTCCTACTAAAGTGTGACATTGAAGCAATGCCAATCAAGAAGCCTTTCAAATTTCTCAACTTCTGGGCCAAACATGACTCATTTAATGTAGTGGTGAGAGAGAACTGATAAGCAGATTTCTATGCTGACCCCTTCATCATTTTCAATTACAAACTCAAGAAACTAAAAAAGGCACTGCCACTCTAGAGCGAAGAAACATATGGAGATATATTTCAAAATATTGCAAGCATGGAGGAGTTGGTTCTTGTTCATGAAAAAAAGTTCGAGGAAAGACCAACTCAGTAGAACAAAGAAAGATTACAAAAGGTGCAAGAACAGTTAATCAGGTATCTAGCAATAGAAGAAGAATTCTGGAAACAAAAAGCAGGCATGTCATGGTTCAAGGATGGAGACAGAAATACCAAATTCTTCCATGCCCAAGTAAATGGTCGAAGGAAAAGATTACAGCTGAGGAGGATGCAGAATAGCTCTGGAAACTGGATTGAAGAGGAGGAGCTAATTGCAGAAGAAGCCATCAATTTCTACAAAGAGCAGTTCACTGAAAGCATAACCCCAACAGATTTCAGCAGACTTAACAGCATCCCTTCTTTTATAAACATGGAAGCAAAATGCAGAACTGATCAAACAGCCCACACTAGAGGAAGTAAAACATGCTGTTTTCTGTCTAAATGGAGAGAGTGCAGGGGGACCAGATGGTTTCACAGGTGCTTTCTATCACTCTTGCTAGGATATCATTGGAGAAGACATCCTTAACATGGTTAAGGCATTTTTCTCAGGGAGGCAGCTACCAATATGTGTGACAACAAATTTGGTACTCCTCCCAAAAAAGAAAGAAGTGGTAACTTTCTCTGACATGAGGCCAATAAGTTTAAGCAACTTCATCAACAAAATCTTCTCAAGGGTAATACATGAGAGGTTGGTAGAACTGCTTCCTGCACTGATCTCCCCAGAGCAAGCAGGTTTTATCAAAGGAAGGACCATAGTTGAAAATGTTCTCCTAACACAGGAAATCATCACAGACATTCGACTAAGAACAAAAGAAGGGCCAAATGTTGTTATTAAACTTAACATGGCAAAAGCTTTGATCGACTATCTTGGTTATTTCTGACAAAAACACTAAGGAAAATGGGATTCAGTGAGGCCTTTATTGGGCTGGTGTTTGATACTATTGGAAATAACTGGTACTCAGTGCTATCAATGGACAGTCACATGGCTTCTTCAAAATCAACAAGATGTGTCAAGCAAGGTGATCCACTATCACCTACTTTGTTCATTCTTGTTGCTGAAGGTCTCTCAAGAGGATTGAATGCTCTCACCTAAACTTGTACTTCTGTGGATTTGGACTGCCCAAGTGGAGTCCAAAAATAAACCACCTATCATATGCAGATGACACAATTATATTCTCTTCTTCTGATGCCACTTCCTTACAATTGATAATGGAAGTCTTGAATGCATATGAGGCAACATCTGGGCAGATGGTTAACAAAAATAAATCTGCTGATATATGCATCATTCTGCCAGCTCTGACGTGGTTACAAAGGTGGAAAGAATCACTGGTATAGGAACACAGGATTTTTTTCCACATATCTTGGCTGCCCCATCTTCTACTCTAGAAGGAAGATGATGTATTATCAAGGCCTTATCAATAAGGTACTAGATAAACTACAATCCCGGAAAGGAAAACTGCTTTCAATAGGAGGCAGGGAAGTGTTGATCTAGCATGTCCTTCAAAGCATGCCAATACATCTACTCTCTGTTGTTAATCCTCCCAATTATGTAATCAACAAACTACATAAGCTATTTGCTCAATTTTTCTGGAGCAGCTCTGTTAGAGGTAACAACAGACATTGGTCATTGTGGAACACACTATGTATGCCCTGTGATGAAGGGGGAGCAGGTTTTAGATCACCGCATGATGTGTCCAAAGCCCTGTTCTGCAAGCTGTGGTGGAATTTCATAACTAAGCCAAGCCTCTAGAGTGCTTTCATGTGCCAAAAATGCTGCAAAAAGATCAATGCAGTAATAGTTCCATGGAAAAAGGGATCACACACATGGAGGAAGATGCTGGAATGCATGGATAGCATAGAGCATCAAATGAACTGCCATACAAAAATGGGATCCTCACTCTTCTGGTTTGACAACTGGACTGGCCTAGGAGCACTCTACTTCATTGTACCAGTTGAATTTGCAATTGATGAATCTATACACAATGTGAATGATGTCCTGCAAGATAGAGCCTGGAATGTGGACAAGCTTTTAGAGAGCTTGCCACAGGAACTTGCAATACACATAGTAGAATCTGTAAGACCTCCAATCAGAGAAGACATCTTTGATGCACGATACTGGATGCTAGAAGCTCAAGGACACTTCAGTGCCAAATCTGCTTGGGAGTATCTCAGAAGAAGAGATGAACCTAAAAGGGCCTACAAGATGTTCTAGGTAGAAGGACTTCCTTTCAAAATTGCTTTCTTCATGTGGAAAGTCTGGAAGACTAAACTGCCTTTAGATGACTTTATGAAGAGATTGGGGTACCACATGTCATCTAGATGCTGGTGTTGCACAGACCCAAAAGAAGAAACACTGGTGTACTTATTCTTCACATCCAGTACTGCAACCAAAGTTTGGCAATACTTTCTATCAAGAGCAGGACTAACATGGGAGGGCATATCATTCCATCAAGCAATAACCAAATGTTGGACTGCTCAAACAGTCCCCAGGCTCAAACCAGTGTTGCAGGCTCTCCCCTCTTGCATTGTGTTGGAATTATGAAAAAGAAGGAACAGCTGCAAGTATAGAGAAACAATAACTGCTAGCAGATTCATATACCAGATTTTCTCCACATTACAGGCTCTAGTCCAACTTAGAAAGCCAGGTATCAATGTCCCGCACAAGTGGCAAGATCTCCTGAAAATGATGGAAAACTATACTCTAAGACTGAATTACAACAAAGTTGTCTGGGAATTCCCAATGGATGGATGGCTCAAAGTCAATACTGATGGAACATCTAGAGGAAATCCAGGAAGGAGTGCAATAGGTTTCTATGTGAGGAATGAAGAAGGATAGATTCTATATGCACTGGGCAAAGAAATCCCAGAAGGATCAAATACAACAGCAGAAGCAGTAGCAATTGTAGAGGCCCTAAAATTCTGCCATTCTCACAACTATTCCCACATATGGCTTCAAACAGACTCAATGCTTCTGAACAACACAATAAATGGCATATGGAAGCCACCTTGGTGTATAGTTGATCAAGTGAAGGAGGTGCTGCAACTGAAAGAAGCTTTCACACTCAAAGTGACACACATATATAGGGAGGGAAACAAACTAGCTGACCACCTAGTAAATTATGCTCTTGATGTTGGGAGGTTTGAATGTCATGACTTCTGGCAGCTAGACTCACAAGGTAGAAGAATACTAAATGAGGACAAAATGTAATGTCTATATATAAGACTGAAGGTAGCAAAATAGCAAATAAGAAAATGGGACAGTGGCCTCATACTGGGCCGCAGGCACATAATCTTCCAAACCCACAGCAAAGGATCACTAGCATGAGCCTCAGATCACACACTGCTTTCCTAACATGTTTGATAATTCTGCAGGCACACGGGTCAATCAAAACAAAGCATGGCATCAGCAATAAGCCTCTGGGAGACCACAAGCATAATCACAACAGCTATAATGAGGAGAGGCTGGGGTAGCTGCCTCACACTAACATGTTGTTATCGTTTTTGCAGGAAACACTGGAGCAATCAATACACACTCAACTGGAATTCTTCATAACTTGTTTCTTGCTGTTTACAGGTACACTAGCACTCCAGTCTACTACCAAAGATTAACTACTTTGATAACTAGCCTGGGCTGCCATCACTGTGGGCACAAAATCAAGAGTACAAGTCGAGAAGAAGACAAACATACAATGCACTTACTGCAATACTCGAATGCAAACCAGACTTCATATCAATAACAGGTGAAACATGTCCAAAGCAATAGCAGCACCATAAGACAACATCAACTGCTCATCTTTTTATCAAAAGAAAGGATACACTCTTGGGATCAGTTTACTGCTGAAGAAGCAATGTATGGTATTAGCATTTCTAATCCACATTCCATTGCCTCTTTGGTATGTAGACTGGACCCAATCACTTTGTGCAACTCTAGCAACTACACAACTGCAAGCAACAAGAGAAGCTCAGGAACAACAGTCACACTTCTCAGAACTATAGCATTGGAAAAGAAAGAAAAAAATCATCAAAATCATCAATTCACCCCAGAAGATGCCATCACTAATTTCAATAAATCTCTCAGGGGTCCAGATCATTGCTGCAATTGCAATGTGTGGTATTAGCACTCCTAGTGCTCAATCTGTCGCAACTAAAGCAATCACCATGGACCTCCCCTGCTACCATACATCACAGGAACACACTCAACACACAGCTACACAGGAGCAGAAACATAAACAGGAAAACACCAAGCAACCAGCATCTACATGACACAACAATACTTTCAACAAAGCCAACAGAAGCAGCACACTCAAGCCAACACAGATGATCACATATACCCAAGGCATCAAAAGCAGTACACAAATCCAAACCAACTGATACACCAACAACAGAAGACACTTTTTCAAAGCACCAACAGTTCCAACAATTAGAGGCAAAATAACAAGAAGGAGCACATCACCATCAATGCCACCACTGATCTTAATACACCTCACAACACTGCAGACAGTTTGGTTTGGTCCATATCATTGCTGCAGTTGCAATGTGTGGTATTAGCCTCTTAGTGCTCAATCTGTTGCAACTACAACAATCATCATGGATCTTCCCATTTCTCACACTTCATAGAAATCCAGTCAACATACAGCAGCATAGGAACAGTAACATACACAGGCAAAAACCAACAGAAGCACAACCAACACATTACCAATAGAAGCAGCATCCATACAGGACCAACAACAAGTCAGCCACTCACCTAATGGCTAACCCACAGGAAGACAGAACTGCCAGCAAACATAAGAGGTCATATCAATTGAACACACTAAGCTTACAATTGATCTCTAAATTACCAAAACAAACAACACAACCCCCCAAAAGCAGCAAGCCCATCAATCAGTAGCAGCTCCAGCACTCAGCTCACATCAGCTCTAGAATCAACAGCAACAGTCAGAAAAATTCCCAGCCAACAGCACAAACAACAATGCAGTCCAGTCACATGACATACTCAGATAGTCATCTTCAACTTGGCTTTCCTTGTCCACAAGGCCAAAGCAAAATTGAAGATAGCTCATGCTTTTTTGTCACACTTTTGCAATATCTCAACACCACAGATAGATGTCAGATGTATATAGAAGGGAGCAGAACTCTCATCAACATAGTAGAAATAGGAATATATGTACTTTCTTGTATAGCTGACCTAGAAAAATTTCACTTTGCTTTTGTACATACGATTGTCTATTGCTATAAAATAGATAATCGTTACATCACCATAGGTCTAACTCCTTAATACTATCTAGGCACAATTACCTATCATCTTAGACTGACTAAGAGCACATGTTTTTACTTTTGGGAGGTAGGATTTATGTCCCCCTCCACATTTGTATTTTGCTCCTATTAATAAAATCTTATATTTAGCCAAAAAAAAAAAGAAAAAAAAGAAGAAAAACCTAAAAGAGAAACGGTCAATTTAACTTTATAAAAGTAGATTCCTGACGAGTTCTCATGTTAGCGTCAGATTCTTATACAAATTTTATAATTATTTATATTGATGATATTTAAGTATTTTCAAAAAATATAGAGATCCATCTTCAACATTTGGATCTTTTTAGAAAAATCATAACTCAAAAGGTTTAGTTATCTCTAAACCAAAGATGATTCTTTTTCAGACTAATATAAGATTCTTAGGTCATAATATTCAGAATGGAAGAATAGTTCCGATCCAAAAGAGCATTGAATTTGCATCCAAATTCCCAGATGTCATAACTAATAAGACTCAGTTGCAAAGTTTTCTAGGAAGCCTTAATTATATTTCTCCTTTTATAAAGGACCTAGTTAAGGATACTTCAATTCTTTGTGAAATATTGAAGAAAAATCCGAAAGCCTGAACTAATAATAATATTACAGCAGTCAGACTAATTAAGAAAAATGTTAATAACCTTCCATGTCTTATACTTGCTAATGCAAGTTGGGCAAAAGTAGTTGAAACTGATGCCTCAGAGATTGGATTTGGCGGAATATTAAAACAATGTTCTCCAAACTGATAGACAAGAATATCTTGTTCAATTCTATTCGAGAAAATGGGATAATTCCCAAAAGAATTATGCTACTATGGCTAAGGAAATCCTTGTCATAGTAACATGTGTAATAAAATTCCAGACTGATTTATATAATCAGAAGTTTTTAATAAAAACTGATCGCCAAGTAACAAGATTTACCTTTAATAAAGATTGTAAATATGATGTTTCTAAAAAGATATTTGCAAGATGGCAAGCCTTGTTAGCTCCATTTGATTTTTCGATTATTTATTAAAAAAAATGGACAAATAATAGTCTCCTTAACTTTCTTACTAGAGAATTTTTTGAAATAATAATTCTTTTAATCTTTTGACAGCCTATGAGACCTGCATATTGGCCTCCTCGAGGGATGGGACAATGAAGAAAACCAGAATCTTCCTATGGCAGAGGAAATATCCTAGCCCAAATAGGGAATCAGCAGCTAATAGCTGCCAATATCACAGGAATATCAGGTCTTAATACAGACCACCCAATGTACAAAGAATTTTTAGATTTTATGAAATCCAAACAGGACACAGACAACAATCCTCCATCATATTCCTCTGCATTGGCAGATGATAGTCATGATAACATTGAGGTTTATAACCAAAATGAGAGAAAAGAGTTAATAATTCTTTTAGAACAATCCGATCTGAAATGGAAGGATAACCCCTGGCAAATCATGACCAGGTATTTTGATATAGCATGATATGCTACCACTGCTTATAAATACAGAATGAATTACTAGCTAATTCTTTCATCTACTGGTTCAGCTGAAATTCAAAATATTTATCTAGCTAATAGAAAGAGAATTTATAATTTCTCTAAGATTATTATAAAGAAGATAATAGCCTCAGATGAATGGGGAATGAGTACATTAAAAGAAAAAGAATATACTCATCTAGAACAGAAAGTCTCAGTAAAATTCAATTATTGAGATTACAGTGAAAGTTTTTAATAAACTTTCTTACATGAGAATCCTAATAGAAAACGCTATTGGTTCATAAAATTATGTTCCAATTTGTTTGAACAATAGATACCAAATTGGTTTTGTAAATGGTGGATATCATATGGTCTATCTTTGAAATACTACCGCCAATTTTTTAGATTTTATATACTCAATGAGTAGATATATCTCCCAAAATTATTGCATTACAAAAAGATAATATCTTTTTCGATGGCATAGCAACAATGTATTTTTTTATAAAATTCTCTATTCATGGATTATGAAATGAGATGTAGAAGTCAGTCAAACCAGGGAAGGATTCTCATGTTTAAACAGAGTTTTTATACAAAATTCTGGAACAAATTACTTCAATCACCAGCTAGGAAGAATTTATGGCCAAGAGATTATTGAAGAAATAAAAAAGAATACTGAAGCTTATAGCACACTAGAAAAGACAAATGTCAAAATGCAAGAATTGAGTCCATTCCAGCATGTTACTAGACGGATTCAAATGAAAATGGAGCTATTTCTAAAAATGAAATTATTGGTTCCTATTTTGAAGAAATAAAAAGAGATCTAGTGTAACGACCCGATGTGTCATAGAAACACATATGATACTAATCGTTCAGATTTGGCTTGTTTTAAGTGCAAATCCCTCTTTGTAATTGTGTAATTTTAACATTTTTGCAGGATATGAGGTATAAGAATCCAATAATTAAGAAAAGAGTTCAAAAAGGTAAGTAATGCAGGATATGCGGTGGCATTTCAGACATGCAGACCGCATATCTTACATGGGCGTCGCATACTTGGATAGATTTCTGGGCAAGGGTTCATATCAGAAATGCTGTATGAAATGCGGACCGCATTTCAGGAATGCGGACCGCAAATCACTCTGCCTGCGTCACAAAATGGAACAGAGAACTGGGCAAGTCTTATATAAAAAATGCGGCGAAAAATGCGGACCGCATTTCTCAAATGCGAATCGCAAATCCCACAGTGAGATCGCAGAGTGAGGCAGAGTTTTGGGCCAAATGCCATGCCAGAAATGCGGTCCAGATGCGGACAGCATGTTGAGTGCGACCAAAATGCGATCGCATTCTGGACACCTGAACTTTTATTTTGTTCCGAATTTTGACCCACTATAAATAGGAACTAGGAACCCTAACATGCAAAAACCCCCTTATTTCATCAATTACCTCAGAAACCTCTCCAAAACACCCTCAAACCCTAGCAAATCAACCTCCAAATCACCTTGAAAACAACCCAAAATCCATGAGAAACATATCCACAATATAGTCATCAACCCCCATTTACCAGCCCAGCTTTCTCCACTTAAACCCACCAAGAACCAGCTGTAACTTGCCGGGAATGGCCCCAATTTAAGCTGAAAAACAACCGTAGAATCACTCCCTTCGAAGCCCAACATCTATTACAAGAAACCCCACTCTCTAACACCAAAGACCAAGCTCAAATTGCTGCAGATTGTGCCAAGAATTTCAGCTGAGTTAAGGCACCCTACCAAGTTGTAGCTCGTTAGCTCCAATTGAGTTCGCCTAAAGTTCGTGAGCGTTCCTAAAAGGTTGGGATTAAAGAATCGTTGGAAGTCTAGGAAGTTATTGCAAAACAAGGTAAGTGTTCGCTCTAACCTTAGCTTGAGGGATTAGAAATCGTGTCTTGTTTGCTAAATTGCTCCTTCTTGAGAACAACGTATAGGCATAGTGACGGGTGTCTAGATGTTGGTGTTACGCATGACCGTGGGTCGTATATGGTTAATCGTTGTGTGACTGTTATTTCAAATTGTTGAATAATTTCCTTGAATTGTTATGATGTGTTGCATGTGGGAGCGGGTGGCACGCCTGCCCCAAGATGTTGTGAATTGAGGGCGGGTGGTACGCCTACCACAAAGTTTCTTCTATTCAGCATAAAGTTGATGGTCAACTAGATTAGTTGAGTAAGAATTGTTAGGAGTCAAAGAGGTCCACTGTCAAAAATTGTGGGTAGTGTTTTAGGAGTCTGTTAGGAGTTTAAAGGGTCCAGTGTCACATTAGTAAAGTCGTGTCTAGAGTTAACGAAATAATAATTGGGTTGGGAGGTTAGTTGTAGGATACTGACTGTAATTGAGTACTGACATTGATTGAGCTAAGTAGAAGTCAAGTTTGGTTTGGTTATAGCTGAATTTCCCCCTGGCCAGGGTGATCGTGTTGCTATTATTTGTTCCCTTGCTGGGAAGTTGTTGTGTTGATTTGATCCCTTGCCGGGACTTCTTGTGATTGTTGTGATGATGAAAGTGGGAGCGGGTGGCACGCCTACCGCGAGATATTATGAAAGTGGGAGCGGGTGGTACGCCTACCACAATATAAATTGTAAGTGGGAGCGGGTGGTACGCCTACCACAGTATATATTGTATGTGGGAGCGGGTGGCATGCCTGCCACAAGAGGTTGCTGTAAGTGAGAACGGGTTGCACGCCTGTAATAAGAGGTTACTGTAAGTGGGAGCGGGTGGCACGCCTGCCACGGGATGTGATGTATGTGGGAGCGGGTGGCACACCTGCCACAAGAGGTTACTGTAAGTGGGAACGGGTTGCACGCCTGCAACAAGAGGTTACTTGGAGGAAAAAGGGTGGATTGTATTTCATTTCGTTTGTGTTAAAAGCTGAATTGCTGTTTTCCTTCTTACTCTTTGATGATTCGTTTGTGTTAAGTTGTTTATGTATTTTATCTTTTGCTGTAGATACATATATGCTATAAAAATTGCACAGGTTTATCTGGAGTGTGGTCCTAGCCTTGTCACTACCTCGCCGGGGTTAGGCCAGGCACTTACCAGCACATGGGGTCGGTTGTGCTGATACTACACTCTGCACTCTTTTGTGCAGATCTCAGTGCCGCAGGCTACGAACAGTAGGAAGCTTCCAGCCTCTGACCTTCAGGCGACCCAAGGTAGTTCTGCAGACGTCCGCGGACCTTGGAGTCCCATGCCCATTTCTTGTATCTGTTTCTCCTATGTAATCCAGAAACAACATTTTGTTATATTCTTTAGATCCTGTTTGTAGTACTCTTAAATAGTTTGTGAAACTGTGACACCAGATCTTGGGTAGATCGTTGTGGATAGTTTCTCGGCGATAGTTGTGTAAAGTATTAACTTTGTGTTTATTTTGCTTGTTGAACTACTGCTTTTCAGTTGACGCATTTATGATGTAATGAATTCGTAAATAGAAACGTGGTAATTAGTCCGATTGACTGGCTTGCCTAGCTTTCACTAGTAGGCGCCATCACGACGCCCGAGGGTGGGAAATCCAGGTCGTGACATCTAGTAAGAAATTTCAAAGTTGAAATGTCAGATGATGTTTCAATGGCTTCAATAGGAAACACTACAGATGAAGAAACCTATTTGCCAGGGGAAGCCCAAGAAAGCCGACAAGAACAGGTCAATTTAGATTAAGTTGAAGAATTCCTGAAGAAAATGAAGGAAGGAGTGGAAGAATCTTCCGTCAAAAATGATAAAAGAAAAGGTAAAGCTTGAAAAAGACACTTACGGCCCCCCATTGAATAATTGGGGTAATAAAGACGAAAAACATTAATAAAGAATCTGACCCCACCATAAGAGGTTGTCAGGAATCTATTTTTATAAAGTTAAACTGTCCGTTCTCTTTTAGCTTTTGTCTTTGTCGGTCATAATGTATTATTTTGTCGGCTATTTCACTGTTAAATTTTTTTTTGTTTTTAAACCGATCCATTATATAAGGATCTCAATTCTTTAGTGAGAGATAGCTTTTCTAGAGCCAGACCTTAGGAACTCTCTCTCTCTCTCTCTGAAAAAACAAATTTCTCTCTAAAAACATCTTTGTATTCAGTTGTTATTGGAAATATAATCGGAAAAAGTCACTTGGCCACAACCTCAGTAGTCTCAGGTACTATTTAGTTTTAGTTTTTGATATATCTATTATTCATTTAGCCTAAATGATAGGCTAAATGCTGAACTGTTGAACTTATGCATACTAGATTATTCTTAAGCATGTTTTGATATTAATTTTATACAGTATCACCCGACGGTTCTAAGGTTGAGAAAATAGAGCCCGGGCAGTTCACAGTACAGGCAGTAAACTCTGGTTATGGCAGCATCACCGGTGATACTCAAGAACCAGTATTAGCCAGGTGGGTGTGCTGAAGGGTTAAGAAAGAGGACCGTGGTTTAGAATTTGCTTGACAGGACTGTTGCTTGACAGGGCTTGTGTTTTGTAAAAGGTTCGCTGTAGCACCGTTGAAGCAATGCGGTTTCAAGTGAAGTTCACGGTCCAGGCAGTAAACCATGGTTATGGCAGCATAACCGGTGGTCCTCAAGAACGCGAATTAGCTAGTGAGCATGTTGAAGGGTTAACAAAGTGAACCGTGGTTTAAGGTTTGCTTGAAAGGACTGTAGCTTGACAGGGCTGGTGTCTCTGTAAAAAGTTCCCTGTAGCACTGTTGAAGCGATCTGGTTTAAAGCATTTAAAGAGTTTTCATCACTCAAAGAAATATGTAAGTTAGGATATGTATTAAAATATACAGGGTCGTAGGCTAAACTGCTTTGTACTGTCCCTATAAGGGAATTTTTCCAGTTTTGGTTTCTGCCGTCTCTGAGAGCTGCTGTGAAGCTTTCAGGTAAGCCTCTTAATGTAAGTGGCTTGAAGGCAACTTGTATTAAGCCAATATGTAAAAATCTATGATTTTCCCTATAATGGGTTAAATCATTTTTATATAATAATTTAAAAGTAGCATGAACATTATCTACTGTGATAGTCTCTTCAAAGGTTTAACTACTTGTTTTTAAACCTAATTTTTCAAAGGTACCTAGTTGGTATATAACCTTAGGTTGGATTCTAGGAATAGTCCATTTATTAAGAAGGTCTAATTGTTAAGGCATATCATATTCTTCCTTCCTACTGTTTTTAGCAGTAGTTTGCATCCTAATGATATTCATTAGAGAAAATTGTGTTGAACTTAGAACCTATTTCTATTCTTTTACCTGGCTTAAATGGATAGAAACCAAATAGATTTTAGTCCGGGTTCACCGGCGAGGAAAATGATTTTTGAAGAATTTGAAGAATTTAAAAAACCTAGATCGAAACTTTTCAGAAATTGGTTTTTTGATAATTTCGATAAGAAATAAATAAAATTCTTTCAAGATGATTTTTATAGTGATATTAGTAGTAACAATATGATAATCGCTTTTGAGCCATGATTTATGTCTAAATATGTTAATGGTTATATTTCCATACTAGAAAGAGATTATGAACTCAATAGTGGTGAAATTACAAGATCCTATTTCCCCCACAAACGTCTTTTCAAATGGGAGAAAAGGATAAAGAAATTTATTATACTGCATTTTAAAAATTGTTTGATGATGATACTGGCAAAATTACTTCTAGAAATTTTAATACTATGCTCATACAATACATATAGATATATATATATATATATATATATATATATATATATATAT
>MCJB01052368.1:9268-51179 GCA_002018475.1 Nicotiana obtusifolia | reverse complement strand
ACACCTCTTGAAATTGCAACTAACAAGTACCCGAGTGTAGATGTTGCTCAAGGTAAAGTTTCTACTGATTTTCAGGCTGTTTTCGCAAAGTACAAAGCTTGGGCAGAGAGTGCTACACCAACTGCATCGATACTTTCAACTGGTGAAAGTTCTTCTCAATTAAGCAAACGGCATGCTGGGATGAGCAGCTTTGGAGGACTTGATCAGAGGCTGCTTTCAGAACAAGATGACTATGGGGAGGAATATAGCGAGTTCCAAGTCTACTTGATCCAGTATCCGAAGAAACTTACAAGTTTTGGAACTCACGATCTATTGGATTACTGGAAGAGTCAAGAAGCACAATTTCCAATACTTTCAAAAATGGCCCGCGATATCTTGACAATTCAAGCGTCATCAGTTGCGTCGGAGAGCGCTTTCAGCCAGGGAAGATTTCAGATTGGAGATCATCGACATTCACTGAGAGAAGAAGCAATGGAGACAGGACTCCTATTCAGAAGATTGGATCAGAGCAGAGCGAAGAAACTGTAGAATACCGGAGCTTTCACAGAAAAAAGATAGAGCATACATGGATCAGATATTGAGCGACGGAACAAGCTAAGAAGGGAATCAAACCAACGAGACGGAAGATGAAGAAGATCAAGAAGAAGACGACGACGAACCGGAACAACAACAACCTGTTCCAAAGGAAAAGCCTACAGCTATATTAAAAAAACTAGCGAGCACGTTTAAAAGAATGTAATTTTATACATCAAATTACATATTAATAAAATTGCTCCAAGTTCACATCACAACTCTTGTGTTCTTATATTTTATAATTTTACTAACTTTGTATATATTTCAAGGTTTGAAATTTGAATCTAATTATCAATTTTGAAACTAATTCAAAGTTTATAAGAATATTATTGTAACTTCTTTAATTCTAAGTTTTAACTTTGAAACATACTTTTCATTTCAAATATATATTCAAAGTTAGTAATATTTAGTTGTTATATTTTCAAAAACTTATAATTTCCTTCTACTAGACTACTACAAAATTTATAATTTTACTAACTTTGTATATATTTCAAGGTTTGAAATTTGAATCTAATTATAAATTTTGAAACTAATTCAAAGTTTGTAAGAATATTAGTGTAACTTCTTTAATTCTAAGTTTTAACTTTGAAACATATTTTTTATTTATTTATAAAGTTAAATAAAGGAGGCAAATGGCAATTATTAAAAAAAAATAAAAAAAATAGAATAACTGGGTGACCGGCCGGACCGGACCGGACGGGATAAAATTGGTAGACCGGCCACCGGTACCGGTCACGATCCGGTCGGAGCATTTTTAATCGGGGGGACCGGACCGAAAATGACCGGTTAGGTCTGGTTCTTGCCCAGTAAACGTACCGGACCGGACCAGTTGCCACCCCTATTAGTAACTAGGGGTTTCCGGTCCAGTAGCCCCCCTCCTTTAATTGGTCCGATTCCAACCGATCCGGACCGGTCCGGGCCGGTTTCCGGTCCCTAACCGGTCCGGTCCCGGTTGGAACCGGACCACTAGCCAGCCTTATTAGTAACTTTTTAGGAGAAGAAGGAATTCATTGGATATGTAGCTCAACCGTTAAAAGTATTCTTACAAGTAAAACATTCTGCAATTAAAAGGTACTAATCATGCCGTTATTCTTTAATATTCTGTTGAGTCCTAGTTAAAAAATTACTCCTATGGTAAAAAAAAATTCAAAGAGGAAATTTGAAATTCCTCTTCACCGTGAGTTCTTGAAACAAAAGGAAAAAAAAGAAGTTAATAAGCAGATGTGAAATTTGTTTTCATGAAAAAAGAAAAGAACACGGAGATTAATTGCTTTGTCTGATTAAGTGAAGGAAAAAAATGTGAAAACGTTGTTTATTATGCAAAATGGATAAAATGAAGTGAACGGTAGTTACTTCTGTGTTTGGTTTATGCTTTTAACCATATCAAATTCATTCAAACATGAACAGAAATAATGTCATAGAACAAAATATTCCATTTTTAAAACGACAAAAGTACTATGTACTACTATTAATATCTCTAACGGAATATCTGTCAGAAGTTAACATAAGTGTCAAACATATTGTTTGCCAGACTGGTTTGCTCCTAAAAATATTAGAGTGTTCAAAAGAAGAAGAAGAAAGTTAACTGTACTTCAATTACCAAATTGCATTCAAACTCAAAATCATTGATATATACTCATTTGGTTGTTTCTGAAACTATATAAATGGCTTTTATTCTCAAATCGATTATCTCGGTGACTCGGATTTCATAAAACACCTAACGTTAGGAAACTGTTAAATATCTTTTTCTATTGGTCTTTAGAAAATATATATATTTTTTTCCACTTATAGATAATTTCTCTCTTATCTTGCCGTATATTAAATCGTATAATCG
The DNA here is from genome assembly GCA_002018475.1 of Nicotiana obtusifolia. Classification (NCBI taxonomy): domain Eukaryota; kingdom Viridiplantae; phylum Streptophyta; class Magnoliopsida; order Solanales; family Solanaceae; genus Nicotiana; species Nicotiana obtusifolia. The sequence continues at coordinate 48,772 of MCJB01052368.1, read as the reverse complement.
TATACACTTGCAAAAGACGCGAAGCAAGAAATTCCGTGCCATATTATAGAAGCCCGAGAAAGAGGTGTACTTTTGAGGCTAGATCCCAAAGTTTAATTTTACTACAAGTTTATTTAAAAGCAAACTATAAATGCTGTCTTAAGAACAAAAGGCAGCTGGAATTGGGACATTCCCAAGGAATAAAGGACGGTTTGACTGTTGGTGTTTTGTGCTGCGTTAGTCTCAAAAACTAATCCGTCAACCTTTTATTTTGAATTTAAAGCATAGTATATAGTATCACTATGAAATACGTCATGAAATTTATATAGCTATAAGGATATACAATTAATTTTAAAATAAGAAGGTTAAGCTAAAAAAATACACAACAAAAAATGCGTCACATATTTTGAACAAACTTAAGAAAATAGTGTAATATAAAATAAAACAAAAAAACTAATCAATTATCAATTAATTTATTCTCTAGTACTTGTTCTTTCTCAGTTGTCAATCCCATCTACTGTAGATGATTATTTGTAGAGGGGCTTTGATTAAACTAATTTAGTGTATAAAAATAAGCTTTTAATTTTCAGTTAGTAATTTTTAAGTCTTATGTTTATCCGCTTTCTTTTTACATTTTCAGTGTAGTTGATTTGGCTCCAATAGGTTAATCATTTTTTCCAAGTTTATACTCCTATATGATATAGTATAGTCCACTTACCAGTAGTTGGATTTTTCAAGGGAGATTATAATGTAAAATTTTACATTATTAGCGTATCAACTTATACCTTATTAAATGTTCAAGCATGAATCATGAAGTAAATGAAATTGGTCCTGTTAACCATCTTGAAACCGTTGTCCAACGGTATCAAATGGGAGTAATTGCTTATTTTTCTAATTAAAAGTTTTAGCAATGAAGATACATGAAAGGTAAATGAATTGCACACTCATTTTCAAGATCTGAATTAAAGCCTGTGATTTGAAATTAGGTACTACTATAATTAATGTTGTAAATAGCACATACCTCATTAGCTTACCAGAAAATGAAACTCAAAACGATCAAATCTACTGGACTCTAGTAATCGTATTAGTTAAATCCTTCAAGAATTACATGGAATAAAATTGTTGACATTTGTTATCTATGAATATCCCACATTAAAGCATTTGGGCTGAGTTTCCAGAGATTTTGTTCGATAAGCCATTTGGTCCAATCCAATCCATTAAAGGCTTCCTAGGCCTTCTTCTTAATTTACTTCCTATTTTGTGAACCAAATTTATTTTCTAGCATCTTATAACCATGATATAGGAAATTTTATAATCATCTGTAGCTGAACAAGAATTCTTTTCATTTGCGTAACTTGTTGTATCGAAAGACTAATCTGCGTAACTTGAACAATCAATCAAAGTAACTATGACTCAATCTCATATTTAATAAATAATTTGCTGCAGTAGGCTACTCCCTTCGTTTTAATTTATATGAACTTATTTTCTTTTTAATCCGTACAAAAAAAATGATCCCTTTTCATATTTGAAAAAAATTTATCTTTATGCGATGATTTATAGCAAAACAAAATATATATGACTTATTTTACCCCACAAATTCAGAAGTTTTTCTTTTTTCTTAAACTCTGTGCCCAATCAAATAGATTCACAGAAACAATACGACATGGTATTGCTACTATCAACTGCATCTTATAATTACAGTTGTTCAAATTGGAGATCAAATTTTCTTTGTGCGCTTATCCTTTTTCACCTACATGGTTGAGTTCCATATGGGGGGTTAGTCAAGCATCTAAATGGTCAATTCAACTCAACTATTTAATCATAAAAACTACCACAAACTTGTGTCCCAAGAGGTCAACTACCTTGGAGGCTACGGGTTCTGCTTTTCTGGTGCTCATTTTCTCAATAAAAAAATCAGCAGGAACATGGAGGCAAACTATATTTAAAGGTTCTTATTTTAGCTTCCAAAGACACCCTTATCTGCTTGATTCCTTCTCCAGAAATGGGTCGTCAAAAGAAGGAGAAGCTTGTCAAACCTCAAGAAAAGGCCAAAAGCTTTGTCGAGCCATGGCCAAATCTCCCTGAACAGCTTCTCAACTTTATTGGAAGGCAACATCCTACCGGACCTGATCGAATGCAAAACATCAGCTTCCGCGGTGTTACTAAATCCTGGAGAGCAGCAACGAAGCAATGTTGTGTCAATGCACGATTACCATATCTTGAACTTTCTCGAAACAAAGAAACCTACCAGTCCAAGGCTCAACAAGAGCATACTCTCAACATCTCATTTCGACCAGGTGAATATTGGTGGTACGGTAGAAGGCCGTGGGATAAACCTTGGACTCATTTTCATGGTTGTTCACACGGGTTGATTGTCGCTGGAGGAAAGGATCCTGCAAAGTACGGTCTCATGATTCCAACAGTAGGAAACACTTATTGGATTATTCCCCCTTGGGATACCACAATTCCATTCAATTTTGCAACTCTGTCTTCACATCCTTCAAAAAAACACAAGAAGTGCTCGGTGATAGTGTTAACTGGCTGTTCCTATCCACTTTTCGTGGTTCATCAGATGGGGTACCAATTCAAATGGATTAAACAAACAAGCAGTCTTGTCGATCCAAATTGTTCAAAAAGACAACTTATGATACTTACTAATGCCATTGGCTTTGAAGGGAAGTTTTATGCATTGAGTTTGCAGGGTACTTTAGCAGTAATTGAAGAAATTGAATCTGAATTTCAAGTCACTAAATTAAGCAGAAGCCGGGCTGTTCCATCAGTTTTCTCAAAGCACTTCAGAGAGTATCTTCTTGAATCCAATGGAGAGATCTTGTTGATTTTCTTGATATCAGAACAATCAACTAAGAACGTGGACAAAGTGGAAGTATTCAAGCTACAGATGGACGATCTATCATTGTTAAAGTTGGATAATCTTGGAAATAGAACAATATTTGCAGGGGGTAATTGTTGTATGTCAGTTAATGCAAGTCAACTGGGCTGCAAAAGCAACTGTGTCTATTTCAATGAGGATGCGACTAATACTTGGCAGTTCTATGAAATGGAAAGTGATACTATTTTTCCATGTTTTGATGAATATGGTTCTCAAATAAGAAGTCCAGTATGGGAAGAGCCAATAGTGGAGAATAATTGCTTGTAAGATGAAAATATGTGTCAAAAACTCAGTTTTCAATTGTCTATGTTGTATTACCAATAATTACTTGAAAGAAGAACAATATGTCAAATCTAGTTTGTCACTTTGTCTTTTGCTGTACGAGTATCACAAATGTCAAATCTAGTTTATCACTTCGTCTTTTGTTGTACAAGTATTACAAAAAGTCACTAACTGCTTTTTAAAATTATATAAAAGCCACTCAACTTTTCTCAAGTATAACAGAAATTTACTAAATACTTTTAATAAGCTAACTCAAATTTTCTGAAAATTTCGAAAATAATCTTTTGCCATACCAATCGCACCCTTATAAATGACATTGCAATTAACCAAACAATCAATTTATGTGTCTTACTTTTCTTTTAAAAAAATATTATTTTTTAAATTTAGTAACTCTTTAATTTTAATATCTCACATTATATAGTTAAGACGACAAATGATACTCTAATACATTATATGTATCTTAAATTTAAGATCACTAGATTAAAAAGCCTCCCCAATTTATTAAAATCCGAACTAGTCAAACTAGTAGACATGTAAATTGAAAGAAAAAGAATACTTATGATTTATGCAAATTAAATTGTTTTAAGAGGCTTAAAAGATTTTTAAGGTAACCTGATTACACAGATTAAATTTAATTTGCATAATCAGATTATCTGTTCATTATACTAGGAGATCAAGCTAATTACTTGGTCACCACTCACCAGGTTATATAAATGGGAAGTCTTCTAACTCAATTGTAGCACATTAAAAGCAAAAATAAAATTCTAGATTTGTCTATCATTCTTGCATCGATTTTGCTTTCTACTCCTGACGTTCTCATCGATGGAGAATTCGAATGTAAATGGTGAATATGAAAATGAGAGGAGTACTACTTGTCTGTGGATGCTACCTGACGATTGTATTGCGAAGATCTTGGCCTTTACAAGCAATTATTCTCCACTATTGGCTCTTCCCATACTGGACTTTATTGTTTCAGAACCATAATCATAGAAACAGGTTAACAAACTAGGCTTGCAATTTCCATTTCATAAAACTGCCGTGTTGAGTATTGAAGTGTTGATAATTGATAAAGTATGACTAAATGTTCAAAGAACCAAGTGCTTAACATAATTGCTTAACTGTTCTGAAGAACCAGCTCATAAGGAGAAAGAATCAACTCCTCATGAGTGATACTTGTACGTCTGTACTAGACTGTAACTTTATCTCAAAGTTACCCAGGTCCGAGTTTAGTGGAAGATGGCTACTATAAATGATAAAGGTTGTTGCTCAAGAAGATATGGATAATTCAGTCAGAAACGAAAGTCCAAAAGCTTGTGGAATCCTTGGAACAGTGGGAGTCCTATCAAAGAGGAAGCTGACTATGAATAAGACTCCTAGAAGATCTCAAGTTGTGTTTTAAATAGGATCGACTTTGGATTTCTGAACTATCTTTTACACATCAACCAAAGAGTCATAAGTTGTTTACTTGTGTTGAGTACTTGTCTTATATTCTTCTTGAGTCAGTCTAGTGAATGTGTTTTAGGAAATTGAGTTGTAATCAAGTGGCATAAACAATTAATTAGTTGGAGTGAGTATTTTGCTTTACAAGTTAGAGTAACTTGTGAATCAAATAGGAGTAGTAAGAGTATTGAAAAATATTTAATTACAATCTTGTAATTGATACATGTTGGCTCATTGTTCTAATAGGGTTGGAGTTGAAAATCTTACGTGATAGGTCGTGATTTTTGCACCTTTTGAGCCGGGTGATTTTCCACGTAAAAATCTATATGTTCATTTTATTGCTTGTTTACTTTACGCTTAAGGAATACGGTAAAGAACCAAGTTCTTTAGTAATCCATACGGGAACTCAAACTAACAATTGGTATCAGAGCAGGTTCTCTCATTTACAAGGCTAACACCTAGAGAGATCTTGGAAGCAAGATGAGTACTTCACCCGGAAATAATGAAGGACAATCAACTACTGGGCCACCCATGTTCAATGGAAAATATTATAATTGGTGGAAAGCAAGAATGAAAGACTTCTTGACAGCTGAAGACTATGAACTATAGATCATAGTGAACCAAGGTCCTTTGACTCCTACTAAACAAAGTGCACAAAATGAAATAGTTCCTAAGGACCCCTCTGAATTTGTGGCAGCAGATTTTAGAATGATGGAGAAGAATGCAAAGGTTAAGAAAATCTTTATCTGTGGACTTGGTCCAGATGAGTACAGCAGAATTTCTGTGTGCTCTAAAGCAAAGCAGAGATGGGATGCACTCCAAACGGCCCAGAAGGAACAAACCAAGTAAAGAACCAAGGATTGTGCTACTCATGAGAAACTATGAGCTTTTCTCCATGAAGGAGTCTGAGCTCATCCAGGATATGATGACTAGGTTCACTATAATAACCAATGAACTGAAATCACTTGGAAAGGTGTTTACCTCAGAAGAGTTGGTTAGCAAAGTTCTAAGAATTCTTCCAGCTTCATGGGAATCAAAAGTCACTGCGTTCCAGGAAGCCAAGGAATTGGATAAAATCTCACTTGATGAGTTGGTTGGAAACTTAAAAACTCATGAAATGAGAAACATAGAACTGAGCAAGGAAGAACCAAAGAAAGATAAGCCCTTGGTTCTTAAAGCGTCTGAGGATGATGAATCTGACTATGATAATCTTGATCTATCAATGTTTGCCAAGTTCAAGAGATTCATGAAGAATTTCAAAAGTGCATCCAAGAGAGAGACCAGAAGTAAGCCCAAGCAGATCGACAAAGCTAACTATGATGCGTGCTACAAGTATGGAAAGCTAGATCACAAGGTCAAGAACTGCCCAATGTGGGAAATTGAGCGAAGGAAAGAACGAGCTAAAAAAGAGAAATGGGAGAAAATGAGAGAAAAGGGTTCCAACAAAGGAAAAATCCTAGGCAAAGGATTTACTGAAGCAACGAAGCAGATATTCTTTGGCAGGTTATGAGGACAATGGAAGTGATCAAGAGGAAGAAAAGGAGGATGAGGCTATAACTCTCTATGCTGTGATTGATGAACACCAAGCTGTGAAGACAGAACCCCCAATACAGCTTGGAATGCACATTGAAAGACCTCCTTTGTTTGATGAACACCACTATGATGAATGGAAGCTACGTATGAAAATATTTCTTCAGGCTACTGACTTTGACCTATAGGTAATTATCATTCATGGACCGATTATCGCAACCAAATTGGATAGTGAAGGTAACAAGTGCAACAAAAGAGAAGAGGAATACGATGAGGAAGATCATCAGCTAGTTCAGAAAAATGCTAAAGCAAAGGACTTGCTCTAGAGAAGCCTGTCTAGAAGCACTCTCCTTAGAGTGTCCTCTTGCATCTCTTCTCATGATATATGGAGGACCTTGGAAATTGACTTTGGAAATGAAAACATCGAAGTGGCTTTGATGATGATTGAAGAATCCAAAACAGAGGAAGAAGTGGTAGGAATGATGGCCATGAGTGATGCAGAAATTGAAGATGAAGCAAACCAGGTAAGTATATCTGACTTGAAAAAAAATACTCATGCTACGTCCAAAAAATAACTGATGGCCATAATTGTGATCTTGATGGATGAAATGGATAAAATGAGTATTGGAAATAATCAGCTAATAAGCAACCTTTCTTGTGTCAAACTTGATATCAAAGAGCTTGAATCAGACAAAACTCGTTTAGAGAAACAGATCAAAGACCTTAAGAACCAGGTTCTTGAGCTTATTTCTAAGAATGAGAAGTCTCCTGATATGCATGGCAAATGAAAAATGAGTGATCTGCAGGATAAGCTTGAAAAGGAATTAAAAATTGCCAATGATAACCATTATGATGCTGAATGTAGAAATAAAGTCCTGCATGGAAACCTCGAAAAGGCTAATTATAAACTCTCTAGACTAAGAAAATGGCATAGATCTTCTGATGCCTTGAATTGACTGAATGAAAACTGTAGCTCTAACAAATCTGGAATTGGCTACAGAAAATCTATCCCTAAGTTTGACCCAAAGTATGTAGGAATTTGTGATAATAACATGTGCACTCATTGTGGAAGAGTAGGACACTTTAGAGACACTTGTCCTGTATTAATTCATGCTCAGTTTAGAAATACCTTGGTATTGCTGAAAATGTGAAGAAGGAAGAAGAGCCAAAGGTTAATTCTCCTGTCCATACTAAGTGGATTAAGGTTAACAAGAAAATAACTTCTAACCCTCTCCCCTTCTAGGAAAAAAGGGATCCGATTCATCCTTTTTCAAACAAAAAGAGACCCAAGCTTGTTTGGGTTTACAAAACTAACTTGTGAATTTTGGTGTAGGATAAGGTGAGGGAAAACAATCAGGACTGGTATCTAGACAGTGGATGCTTAAGACATATGACTGGAGAAAATAAAAACTTCCTCTCATTGACAACCTTCCAAGGAGGGAGTGTGTCATTTGGAAATGAAAAAAAGGGCCAGATAACAGGTCTGCAGGATGAAGACTATGACATAGGGTTCACTAGTGATGGAGATACAAAGGAATTTGATGAAGATGGATCTGAAAACCACAAGGAAATTGACAGTGATCATGAGTAACAAGAAGAAGAAAGAACTGCTCTAACTGCTGACCAAACTAATGAAGCCACACCTACTGAACCTGCTTCTTTGGGCCACTCCTCGGGTGAATCTTCTCTGGGTATACAGAGCAGACCATGGAAGCATCAAAGTTCACATCCTCTTGAGAATATCATCTCTGATCCAAATGCAGGGGTGCAAACCAGGTCTTCTTTAAGAAATTTATGTGCACTCACAGCAATCTCTCCCAAGTTGAAACTAAGACCATCAAAGAAGCTCTAAAGGATCCAGACTGGATCATAGCCATGCAAGAGGAGTTAAATCAATTTGAGAGAAGCAAGGTCTGGCACCTGGTACAGCAATCCAACAACAAAAGTATCATGGTACCGAATGGGTGTTCAGAAACAAGTTGGATGAACAAGGAAATATCACAAGGAACAAGGCCAGACTGGTGGTTCAGGGATACAATCAAGAGGAGGGCATTAACTATGATGAGACATTTGCACCCGTAGCTAGAATGGAGGCTATAAGAATGTTGATGATCTTTGCTGCCCACATGGAGTTCACTTTATACCAGATGGATGTAAAGAGTGCCTTTTTGAATGGTTACCTGAAGGAGGAAGTATTTGTCAAACAACTTCCTGGATTTGAAAGTGACGAATTTTCTGACTATGTGTTCAAACTGGATAAAGCTCTTTATGAACTGAAATAGGCTCCAAAAGCTTGGTAAGAAAGGCTCTTAAAATTTCTCTAAGCCAACAACTTTGTAAGACGAAAGGTGGACAACACTCTATTTCTAAGGAGCAGAGGGAAGAATATTCTGATTGTGCAAGTGTATGTGGATGACATTATCTTTGGGGCTATCAATGAAGTAATGTTTAAGGAATGTGCTGAAATGGTGGGAAATGAGTTTGAGATGAGTATGATGGGTGAATTGAACTTCTTTCTGGGGATGCAAATCAAACAAACACTTATTGGAACCACGATACATCAGCAGAAATATATCAAAGAACTACTGAAGAAGTTCAATATGGATTCCTCTAAGTCCATTGACACACCTATTGTAACTGCAAAAAAGCTGGACCTTGATGAAGAAAGGAAAAATATGGAACTGAAACTTATAGAGGAATGATTGGGTTACTGGTGTACCTCACAACAAGCAGGCCTGATATAGTATTTAGTGTGGGATTATGTGCAAGATTTCACATCAATCCCAAGGAATCCCACCTGAAGGATGTCAAAAGGATACTAAGATATCTCAAGGGGACCCCTGACCTCTGTCTATGGTATCCCAGAGGTATAGCTTTGATCTTGTTGGTTATGCTGATGCTGATTATGCAGGTTTCATGCTAACTGAAAAAGCACTTCAGGAACAACTCATTTTCTAGGTTCTTATCTGGTGTCTTGGGGAACCAAGGAGCAAAACTCAGTGGCCTCATCTACAGCCGAGGCTAAATATGTGGCAGCAGCATCCTGCTATGCTCAATTGCTATGGATAAGACAACAGCTAAGGGACTATGGTATATGTGTTGATTGTGTTCCCATTTTCTGTGATAACACCAATGCCATAAACTTTGCTAAATATCCATGTCAGCACAAGAGAACCAAGCATATTGGCATTAGAAATCACTTTCTCAGAGACAATGTTGAAAAGGGGAATCTCAATTAACTTTTGTAAAACTGAAGATCAAATTGCTGATATTTTTACTAAAGCTCTGATTAGGGATCACTTTGAAAGGAATAGACTAGAACTAAGTCTAATCAACTCCTCCCACTAAGTTGAATCCTAGTGATTGGCTAGAAAAGGCATAATAAGATGTAGATAATTAAGTACAACGTATTTAACTCAGCTTTGTGCTTGTTTTAAGCTCACACACCTTCTTGGAAAATCTGGCTGATAACTTTGTTGCATGATACTGATATGAAGTGCTGAGGCTTTATTGCGGAAACAAATAAGAAGTTGCTAAAGAGTTGGTTCTTTGACTCAGGTACGTGCCATACTATCTTAAGTCACTAGGACTTTATATCCTAAAATTATTGCTATACTCAGACTTTTAACTCCGTTGGTATCACTTCCAATCATCTTCTAGTCAAAGAGTAAGGGCGAAATCCTAGTGCAATTAGAGATCAATTACTCCTGAAATCCTAACAGTCAAAGTAATTATTATAAGAGTCCCGTTAGAACTCAAATTCGGACACCTTCTCTCTTCCAGTCAAATTAGGAGTAACGCCTTTAAAAGGCTCTTATGATCAACTTCTCTAACTTCACTGTTTCTCTCAAACCCTAAGCAAGAACCAAAAGCTATTATCAAGAACTAATTCTCTCTTTTTCTCTTCTTCGAGTCTCTCATCTGAGCACCCTGCCCAAAGCCAGTCAAACACCCTCTAAAGCTAAATCATCAACCAAGGTTGAAGCAAAACCCAAAATCTTGAAGTCCAAATCGAAGAAAAATGCCCAACCATCAAGAGAACCCATGCCCACACATGCTCCTTCTCCTTCAATATCCTCCACTATACCTACATCATCATCCAATGTTCCTACTGTTCATGCTATTCCCATCATTCTTACCTCCACTGTATCCTCTCCTCCAAAAACAACTAACCAAGCACCTGAGCTTCCTGCGAAAAATATCTCTAAATCAACAAAGGTCAAAGACACTCCAAGAAAATCTATCAAGAAATTACTTGATGCTGCTACGCAGGGTGACACTGTAGCCAAGGAATCTATGGTTAAGGGTGAATTGGTGAAAGTTACCACTGATTAGGTACAACATCCTCCTTCCAGATTAGATGTTTTGGTGTCTGCTATAGATGCTGCACCCCTAAATACTCTCCCACCCACGAGTGAGAAGCCACCACTGGAGAAATTCACTGTAGAAAAAGGTGTAGGGGATCTGGGGAAGGAGGTAGATACAATGGTTGTGGAGCCTGTGGTTGAGGGGAAAGAAAGTAAAGAACCTATGAAAAATGAGGCTTCTGATGGTCTTTCCTTTAGTTGGACTGAGGATGAGGAAGATGATGGGGGTGAAAAAGAAGAAGAAGTTGTGAACAATCATGAGGAACATGATTCTCAAAACATAGCCAATGAAGAAGAAAAGATTGAGAATGAGGGAGCAGCTGGAGATGAGAAAGAGAGTGATACAAAGCATAAGACAGGTGAACATGCTAATGATTCTGCAAAAGAAGAAAATCAGAATGAAGAAGAGGAGGTTTCTGAAAGTGAGGGTGAGGATCAAGAAAAAGGTAAGTGAGAGTGAAGGAGGTGATGAAGTGAGCGAGGAAGAATAGGGGAATGTGAGTGAGGAATCTGAAGGTTCCATGACAATTGGAAAGACTATCATAGCCCCTTCAGAAGAAATTGGTGAAGAGACAAGAGCTCAAGAACCTAGGTCTCTGTTGACTCCTTTCACTGGAAAGTTAGCAGTGATGAAGATGATGTGCCCCTATCTGAGGTAGGGAAGAAATCTAGGAAGACCCTTGTGAAAGATACAAAGTCAGTAGTCTCAACAAGGTAAGGAGTGGTTCCTCCTGCCAGAACTCCTCTCACAAGGAGTAAAAGAAAGGCTGTTGATGCACAAATCATTAAGGAGTCCAAAAGTGCAAAGAAGCCAAAGAAGAAGGTTTCAATTGTGGAATATGTTATTGAGGTGGATGGAGAAGATGAATCTGACTCTGCCTTGCCAGCAAAGTCTGCTACACCAAAGAAAAAGGATGCCAAAGTCACCAAACCTGCTACCTCTTCTGCAAGGGCCAGTAGGGGGTAAGACAAGAAAGATTATGCTAGCTGTAGTTGATCTATTCACAGAGTTCAGGAACATAAAAGTGCTAAATGGGAAGATTCTTGCGAACACTAATGAAAAAGGAATGGCTCAACTGGTTGAAAAACTTGAGCTACAGGGGTGGAAGCACATGTTTGTCAAAGCTTTCCCCCCAGTATGTGTTCCTACTGTGGTGGAGTTCTATGCAAATTTCACATTTGATGGGAAGGTAGTCAAGAGTAAGGTAGGGCGCTTTGACATGGAGTTTGATGCTAATGAACTGGGGATGCTTCTGAATATCTCCTCTTTGGGATTTGACAATTACTTGAAGAAGAAGTGGCCAGCCATAGATAATGATGTTGACACTGGCATTGTGTTCACCTGGAAGTTCTCCCAAAAGTTTGAATTAGATGCTCCCCAGAAAGTGTACAAGACTGATATGACTCCCTTCTACAAGTTATTGTTTCATTTTGTCAACTCCTGCATTCTTCAGAGGTCTGAGAGAAGGCATGAAGCTATTTTGCTGGACATAGCTGTGATGGAGCTGCTTGACACCAGTAGACCTATCAATCTTCCTAGCCTGATGATTCAGCACATGGCAAGAGCTGCAAATACTTCCAAACCCAAGCATGCTATGCCATATGGTTTCATGTTGACTGAGTTGTTCGACAAGCTCAACATTGCCTTACGTGAGCTTAAGTTTGGAAACCACAATGACGTTTTGGATGCTGTTACCCTCGAGCATATGGATATGAGGAGATCAAGGCTAGAGGAACTACATGATCTGCTATTCTTCCTGGGAGCAGTAGGGTTGCAGAACTCAGCAAGAGGTTGAAGTTGGCTTTTGAGGAGAATGCCAAGCTTCGTGAAGACGATAATGAGCTGAGAAAGAAAACAAAGAAACTTAGGGAAGAGCTCAGAAAATATAGGGAGGCTCATGCTCAACAGATTGCCACCCTTGTGAAAGCTTTGACCCCCTCTGCTTCTCACATATGAACCTGTTCCTTCCTAGTGTCCTTAGCTCTTTTGCTATTCCAACGATGCCTTATCTTTTATTCTTTCTGTCTTAGTCTGTAGTTTGCAGTATGCTTAGTTTATTTTTTTTGAATGATGAAGACAAGGCACTGGGCTTCTTTTGGCACTACTTAATGTCTCCTATTGAGCTGCTTTACTGTTTTGTACTATATTTAATCGTCAACCTAGTTAATTTGCCCTTTCTTAAGCTTGTGTTGTAGCAAGTTTGGCCTTGAATCTTACATAATTTGTGCTTAATTTCTAATATTTTTTTTGTGTGTTTTCGATGATGCCAAAAGGGGGAAAATAAGGTTGGAAGGTGTTGTGAACATAAATGTCTGTGTACTTGTTGTGATTATCTGGTTCTGTTGTGATTTTGCCGTGCACAAAGTTTGTCATCATCAAAATAGGGAAATTTGTTGAGTATTGAAGTTTTGATGATTAATAAAGTATGACTAAATGTTCAAAGAACCAGGTCCTCAACGTAGCTGCTTAACTATTCTGAAGAATCAGCTCCTCAGGAGAAAGAATCAGCACCTCATAAGTGATACTTGTAGGTCATGATTTTTGCACCTTTTGAGCCGGGTGATTTTTCACGTAAAAATCTCTGTGTTCATTTTATTTCTTGTTTATTTTATGCTTAAGGAATATGGTAAAGAACCAAGTTCTTTAGTAATCCATACAGGCACTCAAATTAACATGCCAATTATCAGGGAATTAGATGACATGTTTGACCAAAGGCGGATCCAGGATTTAGAGGCTCCGGGTGCCACAAATTTTGAACATAGCCATGTTACAATTTACATTATTTAAATAGGGTATAAATTTAATTGGTTTGGTTTATTTGGATTCGGGTTATTCGTCTTTAAGGTTAATATAGACAAATCGATTGAGCAAAAAATATATATAATAATTATAATAACTTTAAAAAAAGCATAAGATTCAACTGGAGTATGCATTTTGTACAAGAAAAAGGCTCGTTATCAATTTATATTTGGATACTCAAGGCAAAAACTTATACTTATAAGTCTAAATATTAAAACAGAAGTAAGCTTACAGACATTATTCGATTTACTATTTTTTATAAAAATTAAGCTCACTCGATATTATATACAATTGTCCTACTTTAGAGCATTTTGATAACAAAATAAACTTTCATCCTTGATTAGAACCGTAACTTATTCAAGGATTTCTGTTTATATTTTGGTTTCGGCAAATAGATTTACGGAATTGTGCTCCTGGAGAAAAAAATTACTTTTTTTGTCATCTATTCATAAATCATGGAGGAGTTGGGAAAGCGCAATAGTGAGATTTTTTTTTCACGAGGGAAAAATATATTTGTGAACGAATATTTTTTATATATTTTATATTTAATGTTTAAAGTAAAGAAAAGAGAAAAGAAAATTTAAAACGAACTAATAAAACCAAAGAAGAAACGAAGGAATTTGTAGTGGTTAAATGCACCAAATAAAGGCTTCTAAAAAATTTGTGCCAAGCTGGCCTCGATCTCCCGCCGTAGGAATAGAAAAGACAGTGTCTTTTCAGTGGCACCTTGAATCATTTTGTTATTGGGGGCGCCACTTAAATTATTTGTATACCTTCCTTCTATATATACATGCATCTATATATATTATTGAATAGTCTTGGTCAAACCTTACGGGTGGCGTACCACCCCATCTCTTACACATAAATCCGCCCCTATGTTTGAACAACTAAATACATGACTAAGTACCCCCGAAGTATAGAACACACCATGTAGTAAAAAAGCATAAGTGCAGAAAAAATATGAACTTTAGTTTAAACAATAATAAGCATAAGATGCAGAAGACAAGTTATTTTACAAGAATCATCTTTGTTTTACTGTTGAGAAGTTCAAAGTTGATACTAAGTAGCAATACCATGTCGTGTTATGGGGGATTGAGTCATAGTTGGTTGGTTGATTGTTCATGTTATAATTTACGTAAGAATCTGAAGAACTGTACATGTAATATGTCGTGTTAAAACAAAGTGACCATTTTCTATGCTTTGCTCCCATGGAAAATCGAAATATTATAGTGATTAATCAGGAAGAAGAAAATTACTGGTTGCTCCTGGTGATCAATTCTACATCAAAGATTCAATACCAAAAAGGTTGCTTTCAGGAGCAGGTGATATTGCTTTTTCTTGCATGTCAAATAGACACCAGTTTCCACTTACTTGCTGAGTAAAATATATGCAATTGCTCCTGCATCCTAGTTTGCTGGCATTAATCCACATACAACATTCTTCCTCCACAAACAATGTTCTATGCCCAAGGCTTTCCATCTTAACCCACAGCAGTTTTTGAATATCGAGCCTGTAAACTTCAACATCATCCACTTTTTTAATGGATCTTTTAGAGATCAAGAAAATCAGTAAGATTTCCCCATCTGATTCAACTAAAATTTCCCTGAAATGCCTTGAAATAACAGAAGGAATAGCCCTGCTTGAGCTCATCTCAGTGACTCTAAGGCTAGAATCAATTTCTTCAATTACTGCAAGTGTCCCCTGCAAACTCAATGCATAGAATTTTCCATTAAAGCCAATGGCATTTATGAACTGCAAATATTCACCAGAACCAAAGGGGTCACTGAGTTTACAGTCTTGTTTCCTCCACACACATTCTTTTCCGGCCCCCGTTTCACAGAACACAAAAGCTGGAGAAGCAGCACCTGTTAGCACCATAATCATACAAGTTTTTCCATAATCATTGAGACCTATGGGATGAAATGTAGATAAAGTTGCAAACTTGAATGGAACGCGGGTATCCCAAGATGGAAGGTGACAGTAGGTCTCTCTGTAGGATTTCCACAAAAAGATATCATCTGGACAGCGTCCAACTGCTATTAGTGAACCATGAGAATGACCCTTGAAATATATCCAAGGGTCCTTCCATGTCCACGATCTTCTACCATAAGGCCAGTAATATCCTATATGAAACCAGATATGAAAGCAGTGAGAATGATTCTCGTTTTTTTGAATTTCAGTGAGTTGTGGCCATAGGGATTTTCCTATTGGGATACATTTTTTAGAGTGTGCTGATCTCCATGACTTGGTGACACCGCCAAAACTGATGTTTTCCATTAGGTTGGATTCCCTTGAGATTAAGCCGGTGAGTTCTTTGGGAAGATTTGGCCATGGCCTTGGGCTATTATTGGCTTCTTTCTTTGGTAAACTTTGATTCTTATCCTTCTTGACTTTTTGAACCATGCTCTCTCTCTCTCTCTCTTTTTTTTTTTTGTGTGCAGAAATGGGAGCTGGAGAAGGAAATGATATGGGAATATAGTTTGAGGCAGGCTTAAAATAATCAACATCAGATGTGTCCACCAAGTAACCGTAGACTCCAAGTTAGTTGATTTCTTGGAGCACAAGTTTAGTTATAGTTTCTTTCAATTAAATAGTTGAGTTGACCATTTAGATGCCTTATTAATTTACTACCCATATGAATCTCATTATGAAAAAAGAAGTGTAGAAAAGTATATGGCCTCCAGTAACAGTAACCAATTTAGTCTTTGTCTTCAAAGTACATGTAGGATCACCTTTGCGAATGAGTTGTGTTAATTAACAAAATCAGCAAGGGAGGTAACAAGAAGCTAAAACTGTAGAAAAGTAATCTATTCGAGATAAGTTGGAGTAAGATTGCATATTGAAACTGCAAGTTTAGCCCCCTTTGAAGGTGAAGTGCGATGTCATGTAGATGAAAACATAAAAATAAAAATCTGTTGGAGGAAATGAAAATTTAACCTATAGAAATTCTGTCAAATCACACTTGATCTCTACTACTTATTCTATATTTATATGTCCAACTGATTAACAAAAACATAATAATTTTTGAAGAAGTCAAATATCTTGATTCTTGGAGCCTAAGGCTAATAAAATAAACAACTGGAACAGGGAGACTTAGACTATAAATGCATTTTTTGGATCGTCAGATAAGCTCCAGAATTAGTCCTTGTTTCTTTTATCCATTATCTATACATGGCTCCGAATGATAGGAGGAAACAGAAAACTTCATCTAAAGAAGAGTCTGCTTATGTGGAACCATGGCAAAATCTTCCTGAAAAGCTATTCAACTTTCTCAAAAAGCAACCAACACATCCACCTCTAGCAAAATCCATAGGTTCTGCTGGTGTTTCTAAATCATGGAGATGTGCATCCAAGAAATGTGATTCCATCGCTCAATCACCGTGGCTTGAGCTCTCAAATGAACCCCAATACTATTGCAAAACTCAGCAGCATTCCTTCAACCTCTCATTTGAAGAAGCCGGTTGCTATTGGTGGCATGGTAGAAGAAGGCCACGTTATGATCCTTGGAAGCATTTTCATTACTTTTCACCTTGGTTGAATGGAGAAAATATTCCTATTGATTGCTGTTTTCTGAATACTTCCAAAGGCTATGCTCGTTGGGCTAATTACTCATCTAATGCTAGAAAATCATTTATGTTTCCCTTTCTAAATTCTCATCCTTACTACTCTCCTTTTGTTGGTACTGGATATTGTTGCTTTCCACCATTTGTGGTTTTTCAGTTAGGAAAAAACCAAAAATGGATGCAACAAGAAAGCAGTCAAAATGGCCTAATTGATCCGAATGATCCAAAGGCGCAACTGATACAATTCAGTAATGCCATTAGCTTTAAAGGGAAGTTTTATGCACTAAGTTTGCAGGGGACTCTGGCAGTAATAGAAGAAAGTGATGAATCTCAGTTTCAACTTACGTATCTAAGTAGTAAACGAGCCATTCCTTCGAGCTACTCAAGGCATTTCATTGAGTACTTTCTTGAGTCTAATGGGGAAATCTTGCTCATTTTCCTAATTTCAGAAAGATCACACAAGATGGTGGACAAAGTGGAAGTGTTTAAGCTGCAGATTGAAGATTTGTCATGGTTAAAGCTGGAAAATCTCGGAGATAGAACACTATTTGCGGGGATTAATTGCTCCGCTTCAGTGCCTGCAAGTCAAGTTGGCTGCAGAAACAACTGTGTCTATTTTACGCATCACGGAATTGATGGTTGGAGACAGTATGATATGAGAAGTGGTTGCATTTTGCCCTGTTATGATAATGCTGGTTCTGAGATAAAAGATCCAGTGCGGGAGGATCCAGTAACTAAAAAATCATTAGGTCGACGTCGACGAAATTACATATGGTTCTGATCCAGTATCTCGTCTAATGTTTTTACATTATTCTGACATGTTAGTAACTTTGTTATTCTGTGAAATAAAAGTGGACAAAATGTCTGACTTGTTAAATTGATGGTTGTTGTTTTCAGAAACTTTACCTATTTTGAACAGAAACTGTAATTCTCACTAATCTTGGAATCTGTTGCCGAGACAAAAGAAAATTTTCTTGATTTATACGCAAGTTTTAGAAAGTGATCTTGCAGACGTACTGGTCATCCTAATCTTTATGGTTGTTTTAATATTTTCTTTTTAAGATGATTTTTTGGGAGTGAAGAATTGTTATTGGTTATGCGTTGACTTGCTGATATTCTTGAACTGATTAGTTGGAGTAATTAGCTGTATTGGTTCTAGTTGAGATCTGCTCTTGTATTCATTAAATTACTTCATTACCAGAGAACTTGTGTCCCATGAAGTCAACTCTTCTGGATTTTGGATGCTAAGAGCCATTTGGACATAATTTTTTTTTTACTTTTTTTGGGAAAATTTTTCACTTTTTTCCGAAAATAATGTTTGGGCATAAAATTTTTAATTTTCAATCGAAGATGAATTTTGGAGTTTTTCGAAAATTTGAAAAACTCAAAAAAGTTGTTTTTCAAAATTTTCCCTCAGATCACTTACAAAACTTCAAAAACAACCTAAAATTATATTCATGTCTAAACACAACTATAATTTTCAAATACCATTTTTACTTAAAAAAATAATATATTTTTTGTAATTCTATAATTCTTATGTCCAAACGCCCACTAAGACAATACGCGACTTACTGTTAAATAGTGCCAGGGGTAGTTTTGTAATATCGTTTCTCTTAGCTGACACACCCTTGTTCCCTTAAACCCCAAAACGAAAACCCTGCCATTCTCTATGTTTTGAATCGTCAATCCAAATAAATGAAATCTGAAATTATATTTCTTCTTTCAGAACCATTAAAGATTTATATGACAGATCAAAGTTTTGTATTACAGCTTGTCTTTTTTCTCTAAAGCTAGAAAAGCAGAAGCACCTTAAAACTCATTCTCCCTTTAACATCAACTCTCTTTAAAAAGAGATCAATTTTACTTTTTTTAATTTATAGGAGGTAATAGGGAGATTATTTTTGTGGGGCCAGAAACGGCTGGCTATAACAGATGAATTGTAAAACATGGAAATGCCGGCTTTCAACAGAAAGAATGAAAAGTTAGAAACATAAAGAAGGTCGTCTTATTTTTTGTAATAGTGTATCTTTCTTTTTCCCTCATTGTCTACCATCATCAAAAAGAATTTATTTTGGTGTCTTGCTGGTGGCTTTATGTCTTTCTGACAAGAACAAAGAGGCAATGGACGGTTTTAAAGAGCAGCCCGTTGCACTGAGTTTCCGCTTTGCGCGGACAACAACTTTAGTAGTTACGTGAAGGCTCCCCTAGACAATGAACAGCTTTGTTTTCTGCAAAATATCTAGCTTTCTAGTGCAATATATGTATATAAAAACATAGTATCAAAAAGCTGATATGAAAATGTCCAACTCGGTTTTATAGTTTAAGAAAGCTCCTCATGATACTTAAGATACTAGTCTGTTTAAATGAAGTGTCTTCGTCTGTTTAGTTTTCAGATTCTCAATATATGTTATGTGCTTGGCAAAAGCTCAACTAACAACCTACAATAACTACAAGCTTTCAAAAGATGAAAGAGTCAAAATCATAAAAGAAAGTTGAATTTATTGAATATTATTTGTGGCGAATCATTCATTCATTAGATGTCAAATATATAGAACTATTACAAGAGATCAATATGAAAATATAACATATATGGAAGAACTCTAAATAAGGTAAACATCTATTCTATGGAAATATAACATATATGGAAGAACTCTTAATAAGGTAAACATATATTCTGTACGCACCCTCAAGATGGACTGCGAGAGGTAAGTCCAAGCTTGGAATGCAGAAGCAAAAACATAGCACGGGAGAGCGGTTTTGTCAAAGCATCAGCCAACTGATCAGCTGCAGAAACGTGAGTCACACGTAAAATACCACGCTGAACCTGTTCACGAATGAAGTGAAAATCTAGTGCAATATGCTTCATCCGAGAGTGAAAAACAGGATTAGAGCACAAGTACATAGCACCCACGTTATCACAGTATATAACAAGACAGGACGGTAGAAACACCCGAAGCTCAGCCAACAAAGAACACAACCAGCGGAGCTCTGCAGCATTGGAGGCAACAGATCTGTACTCAGCCTCAGTGGAAGAGCGGGCAACAGTGCGCTGCTTCCGAGAGGCCCAAGAGATGGGGGAGCCACCAAAATAAACTACATATACACTCGTGGAGGTATAATCATCCTTGTTGCCAGCCCAGTCAGAATCGGAGAATGCATACAAGGACGGCTGAGACACCCGACGAAGAAGTAAACCAAGGTCAATAGTACCACAAAGATAACGAAGCAGGCGTTTCGCCGCGGCCAGTGAGCAGTAGTCGGTTATGCATGAACTGAGATAATTTGTTCACGGCATAAGCGATGTTAAGACGAGTGAGGGCCAAATAAAGCAGACTGCCTACTACAGTCCTATACTCAGTCGAGTTGTCTAGAGCTGTGCCATCTAGTAGAGATAAAGGCTGATCAGTGGCAAGCGGAGTAAGTACCGGCTTGGAATCAACCATATGAGTCCGATGTAGAAGATCAAGAATGTACTTCCGCTGAGATAATAGAAGACCATCACGATGCGGTAGAACCTCAACTCCAAGGAAATATGACAGAGTACCCAGGTCCTTGATAGAGAAACGACTTGCCAACTCAGCCAAAAATCGATCAACTGTACCCGAATCAGACCCAGTAACCACTATATCATCAACATAAACCAGCACAAACATAGAGACACCAGCCCGGTCAAAGATAAACAACGAGGTATCCTCCCTGGAATTGTGAAACCCCTGTGCCAACAAAAAATGTCTCAACTCTGAATACCAAGCTCGAGGTGCTTGCTTAAGGCCATAGATAGCCTTGTGCAGCTTACACACATAGTTCTGACGATCAATGTCAACAAATCCCTGTGGCTGATCCATGTACACATCCTCATAAAGACGACCCTGTAGAAATGCATTATTAACATCCAGTTGCCGGAGGGGCCAACCTCGAGAGACTGTCAAGGTAAGAACTAAGCGAATGGTGGCCGGCTTCACAATCGGACTAAAAGTCTCCTGATAGTCAATGCCAGGGCGCTGATGAAAGCCCTTGGCAACTAACCGAGCCTTATACCGATCAACACTGCCATCAGAAAGGTACTTAGTGCGGTAAACCCACTTACAACCGACTAAGTTCTGAATACCATCAGGGGAGACCAACTCCATGTACCATTGCACACAAGCGCCTCAAACTCCTCAGACATGGCAGCCCGCCATTTGGGATCCTTCAAGGCTTGAGTGGCTGTGGAAGGCTCAAGGGAAGGATGAAGCTGAGCTGTAAGGGAGAGTTTTTGGATAGGCTTGCGAATATTGTTTTTGGCACGAGTGGTCATTGGATGGGTGGGAAGAGAAGATGATGGTGGTGGTGGAGGTGGAGACTGCGGCGGGGTGGATGCTGGAGAGGAGGAGGCAATAGATGGAGGGGACTGAACTGGAGAGGGAACAGTAGGAGAGACAACAGGAGGAAGAACATAGTGCAAGGGGCACCATGTGTCAGCAGTAGAGGGTGTAGGCCGTGGTGCAGTGGACATGAGAGAAGAGTAAGGGAAGACCGACTCATCAAATTGGACATGACGAGAGACATAAAGTCGGGAGGTAGTGGGGTCGAGGCAAAGATACGCACTCTGAGTTTTGGAATAGCCCAAAAAGACACACGGGATAGAGCGGGGGTCCAGCTTGTGAGCAGAGTATGGACGAAGCCAGGAATAGCATAAACACCCGAAAACACGGAGCTTAGAGTAGTTAGGAGGTTGGTTGAAAAGGAAGGTGAACGGGGAAGACATCTGTAGAGTGGGAGTAGGAAGACGGTTGATGAGATACACACTGTCTCAAAGGCATAAGGCCAAAAAGACAAGGGTAGGAAAGCATGAAATAAGAGAGCAAGGCCGGTTTCGACAATGTGACGATGACGGCGTTCACTGAAACCATTATGTTCAGGTGTGTGGGGAGGGGTAGTAAGATGAGTAATGCCAGAGGTGACAAGATGAGAAGACAAGGCAAGATACTCGCCCCCATTATCTGAGTAAAGGCATTTAATTTTAAGTTGAAAGTAATTTTCAACAAGGGCCTGAAAGGTAGTAAAGATAGATCGCACATCAGATTTATGACGCATCGAATACAACCACATGTAGTGAGTAAAATGGTCAACAAACAACACATAATAACGAAAGTTCTCACTAGATGAAACAGGAGATGTCCATACATCAGAGAAAATATACTCTAAAGGTATAGTGGAAATAATAGAAGACTCATAAAAAGGTAACTTATGACTCTTGCTGCAACTACAAGCAGTGCAGCTATTATTAAGTGCTAAGCTAGAACAAGACAACTGATAATGCGATAAAATATGACGAGAGATAGCAGATGTCGGATGACCAAGGCGAGAGTGCCAGCCAGTATGAGGAGGATTGGCATCTGAGAAGTAAACACAGGCAGAGGAGCTAGATGAGGGCCACACATAGGATCCATCTCTAGTGCGTCCCGCCAGAAGGGGAGTCCCCGAATTGAGATCCTAAACAACAAAACCAGAGGAAGTAAATTCAACTGCCACATCATTAGACTTACATAACTGGAAGACTAAAAGTAAGTTTTTTTTCATAGTTGGAACATGTAACACATTATGTAAAGTAAGAGAACAATGAGAAGTAGGAAGAGTAGTCGAACCAGTATAAGTGATAGGGAGGGCGCTACCATCTCCAATGTATATAGAGTTAGTGTGCGGAAATGGTTGGGGGAGAGAAAGATTGGCTTGGCGAGGTCAGTGGAGATGTGGTGAGTTGCGCCACTATCGAGAAGCCAAGAAGGATCTGGTGCGGTAACAGAACTGCTAGCAGTCGGACCCTGTGCATGAAAGGCCTGAAAATCGGCCTCAGGCGGAGGCATGTAGGGGGACCCATGGACACCGGAATATGGAGTGTAACCAGCATAGTTGACCGCCGGCTGAGTGACCGGTTTCCAAGGAGGTGGCTGCCACTGCCGAGGGGCAGTCTGACGTGGAGGAGCGAACAGCGACACCGGAGCAACCTGTGGCAGTTGCGAACGTGAGGCAGCAGCAGGAGGGCGGTGGAGATGTTGAAGTATCCACCCATGTGTTGGACAATCCCTCAAGGGATGACCTTGAATGCCACAAGCTTGACAACGACCACTATATGGACGTCGCTTATTGCGATCGGCCGACGACAAAGGAGGAGGAGGCGTCGACTGGGCTGCGGCTGCAGCTACCATGGCTGTAGCGGGTTGGGACGGAAACATTAATGATCCCAATGGCTTAAGTTTCAACTCTTCATGTAATAATTTTTCTTGCAAAGCATCAACAGTAATCGGTGTATCACGAGCATTGACAGAATCAACAACATGTTTATATATAGGATCCAAACCATCTAATATCTTGTCAAGCAAATCTTCCAAATCAAGAGGTTTGCCCAACAATGTCAATTCATCCTTGATAGTACGAATAGCATGGAAGTACTGTGTGATTGATGATGTTCCTTGAACAGTATGGTTGAGACGAGCACGAACCTCTTTAATGTGACTTCGCGAAGGAGCGGCATACGTGGCCTCCAAGAGGTCGTATGCCGCCTTTGAAGTGGTTGCCGAATTCACCAAAGAAGCAACCTCTTCGGCAAGACTTCCAAGAATGGAAGATAATAACAACTTGTCTTGGCGGTACCACGATAGATAAGCCGGATTGGGAGTGGAGGACCCCGTTCCGGCGACAGTGGACGCAGCAGATATAATAGTAGGAGCTGGTGCGATTTTTGTCCCATCAATCCAACCAAATAGACCAAAACTGTGAAGAAGAGTGTCTACTTGTTTCTTCCAACCCATGTAGTTGGACCCATGTAGTTTGGCACCAGGGATCATGACAGAGATGAGTGGTGTTTTAGGGTCATGAGGGTTAGGGAGGAATTGGGGAGTAATAGAAGCCGTTTCAGCCATCGTTTAAAAAGAAAGAAGCAGCGGCAGAGGGGTTGGCGCGGCGTCGCAGCAGTGGTTGGCAGTGGCGACGTGTAGCGGCAGTGGGGTGGCGCTGCTTGGGTGGGACGGCTAAGGCTAGGGTTTGGTGATGGAATCCCTAGGAATTAGGCTCATAATGATACCATATTGAATATATTTTGTGGTGAATAATTCATTCATTCATTAGATGTCAAATATATAGAACTATTATAAGAGATACGTATGGAAATATAACATATATGGAGGAACTCTAAATAAGGTAAACATCTATTCTATAAGTATGGAAATATGACATATATGAAAGAACTCTAAATAAGGTAAACATAATAAATTTGTTTAGAATAGGCTAGGCGCAAAGAAACTGCTTTATTAACTTTGATAGGAACAATGGGAGCAAAAGGAAGGAAAACAACCCTTTCAACACCAAATCATCTCGCACTTTACTTATTGATATTATTTCAACCCAAATGTTACCTGGACCACACAAGCACTGGGGAACTCGGACGACGAAAGATTACGCATCAGAGAACTAAACTTCAGCTACTACTCCTGAAAATTTGATGAAAAAGTAGCTTTGCGGAGAGCAGGGGAAAAAAGGTTTTCTAATTTTTACAGATAAAAAGTGATAAAACCAGGGAAGAGTCTTAAGCAGCTTTGACATGTTTATTTAAAGCATAATCTAGAAAAAGAAAACCACAAGTATGGAACCAATGATCTAACTAAATTAACTCAAATAACATGATAAGAAGAGCTAGGTACCAGTATATACAAACAGTTATGGTAGTAAAAATATTTGAAATTAATCTTAACTTTTACGTTTTCCTTTTTATTTTGTCATTATTTTTATCTTCTATAAATCAATCACCTATGCTATGATGCTACTATTGGTGAACACTCATTTGAGCTCTGTGCAACCATTTCTATGGTGCTCCAGGCCAAAAAAATTAAAAGAAACTAACACTATGTTCTAAATGTCCTCAATGAATTTATATGATTAAGTTTACCATCTGCACATAAGTGAGCATTTTAATATCATCAAACGTAATTACAGTTTTAATGTTTATATCTAAGCTCCTTTCCTTTCAATTTTTGCCTAAATATTCCTCCGGTTCTCTTCAGATTTTTCAGTTGCTGGATTCTTCTTTGACAAAAAGGAATTTTGAAAGCGTAATGGCATCATCGGTTAGGAGGATGATGGATAGTAGTCTTCGAAACAGAGAGCACATAGATGATTCTCGATAGCTCCGTTAGCATAGGTGGCCAAAAAGAAAGGAAAGTGCTAATACACGTGGCAAAAGGTGAAGGAATTGGATAATGCCAAGTACATAGTACAATTAACATAGCTTTTTGTACAACTCTTCAGAGCACTGGTCGACCATCCCTTGGCTCGTCCATATAATCTATATCTATATTATCTATTTATATTATTATAAAAACACGAATAATTTATGTTAAATATTGAACGGTTAAAATATTCTCGAAATGTTGATAGAATTTTATAACCTTAAATATTTATATAATTTGAGGATACAATTGTAAATCATCAAAGGTTGAATTCTTTTCCTGTTTAAACTACACTTGACAAGTCTACAAGGTAGATTTTGGGTCAAACTAACTTGGAATTTATTTGAATATGTGCTTCAACGTCCATATTGAGCACAATTATGGAAGAATAAGAAAAATTGAACACAAATTGAGAATTCACTATTATGGCCACTTCGAGAATATTCTGCTCACGAATATTCAAGTGCTGCTGCTATCCTTTTTTAAAGTTGTTATTAAATTTTATACATAGTGAATAACAATTTAGAATATCTATTCAATTGAAATTTATAACTTTCGATACGCACTTCATAATATTTCATACCTCTTCACTTGAATTTCTTTTATATCAAAAGAATTTAACAACTTATATATAATTAAAAAAAGATTTGTTTTGCTCTATTTATAAATATAATTTTCAAATGAAGAAGATTTACTTGAGTCCTCATTCTTTAACTCTTGCTCCGCCACTAAAGATACTTGTATCGCAAGAACATAAAGAATAATTATATTGAAAGAACAAACAATAATGTTGGTTGATAAAATTTTACTTTAATATTTAAGTTCATATGGGATAAAATTGTAATAATATAAACTTTCAACTGAAATTTCACCTACTATTTTGAAATGAAATGTCATCAACGAATTGAAGTATGCAAGGGAAACTTTATGCTAAATCATAATTAAATTAGCATTAAACTCTTCAGTTGGAAATCGAAATAAACCATAATAGCCAATAAATTTATGATAGAATTAGATTAGATAAAAAAGAGAACAAGGTATGCTAGAAATATTAGATTACGTGAAGATTATCTATGGACAATATATCCTCCTGTTCTTCTATGATTTGGAATTTGAATATAAGCTATCATATTTGATTTTTTCTTCTTGTTCAAATTATATACGAGTTCAATTACAAGGCTTTTAACGTGAAAACAATTCTATAGTTACTTAAATTCTAAGACTTATTTTTTCCAAATAAAAAGATCACCTCCTAACTTCATGCTAAAATATTGCTAGGTATTTTGGTGTCCGCAAAACAGTTTACAAATAAACAAATTGCTAAAATATGATCCAAACAATGAACGACGAAAGATTCATCTATTTCTTTCTACCATACTATTTATTAGTTAGATTGTAGTTATAAAGCTGCCCTCTGGAATAAAATAAAGATAGAGGCTGCATTTGATATGGATCTTTTGATATGGATCTATAGATCAATCTACAATATTATCTTGATATATGTGAATATCAATTCCATATATGGGATTGACATAGCATCCAATTCCATTTATTTGCTATATCTATTTGTTCTGATCAATCTGAATTACTCTTATGTCTTATAGTTTGAATTACTAGATTTTTGATTTCCAATCTGAATCTCGGTATCTATTGAAAGAATCAAATCAATGAAGGAAAAGCGATAGATATAGGCAGATTCAAAAAATCACGTAGTAATCTTTTTTTTTTTTTTAACATTCCCAAGAAGTAATTGAGTAAACCATTGACAGTAGTTCCACGGGCATCGAAAAGGAAGAGTAAACCTCACCGATTTTTAACGCCTGANCTATATGGACGTCGCTTATTGCGATCGGCCGACGACAAAGGAGGAGGAGGCGTCGACTGGGCTGCGGCTGCAGCTACCATGGCTGTAGCGGGTTGGGACGGAAACATTAATGATCCCAATGGCTTAAGTTTCAACTCTTCATGTAATAATTTTTCTTGCAAAGCATCAATAGTAATCGGTGTATCACGAGCATTGACAGAATCAACAACATGTTTATATATAGGATCCAAACCATCTAATATCTTGTCAAGCAAATCTTCCAAATCAAGAGGTTTGCCCAACAATGCCAATTCATCCTTGATAGTACGAATAACATGGAAGTACTGTGTGATTGATGATGTTCCTTGAACAGTATGGTTGAGACGAGCACGAACCTCTTTAATGTGACTTCGCGAAGGAGCGACATACGTGGCCTCCAAGATGTCGTATGACGCCTTTGAAGTGGTTGCCGGATTCACCAAAGAAGCAACCTCTTCGGCAAGACTTCCAAGAATGGAAGATAATAACAACTTTTCTTGGCGGTACCACGATAGATAAGCCGGATTGGGAGTGGAGGACCCCGTTCCGGCGACAGTGGACGCAGCAGATATAATAGTAGGAGCTGGCGCGATTTTTGTCCCATCAATCCAACCAAATAGACCAAAACTGTGAAGAAGAGTGTCTACTTGTTTCTTCCAACCCATGTAGTTGGACCCATGTAGTTTGGCACCAGGGATCATGACAGAGATGAGTGGTGTTTTAGGGTCACGAGGGTTAGGGAGAAATTGGGGAGTAATAGAAGCCGTTTCAGCCATCGTTTAAAAGGAAAGAAGCAGCGGCAGTGGTGTTGGGGCGGCGTCGCAGCAGTGGTTGGCAGTGGCGACGTGTAGCGGCAGTGGGGTGGCGCTGCTTGGGTGGGACGGCTAAGGCTAGGGTTTGGTGATGGAGTCCCGAGGAATTAGGCTCATAATGATACCATATTGAATATTATTTGTGGTGAATCATTCATTCATTAGATGTCAAATATATAGAACTATTACAAGAGATAAATATGGAAATATAACATATATGGAAGAACTCTAAATAAGGTAAACATATATTCTATAGAATTTCCTTTGTTTTTGCTGTGAAATGGAATTGAATTCTCAGCTTCTAACAAAATTTAAAAATTAGTCATCCATGAGAGGCATTCCGTTCCGGTAGTCGTCAAAATCCT
This sequence comes from Nicotiana obtusifolia, assembly GCA_002018475.1. NCBI lineage: Eukaryota > Viridiplantae > Streptophyta > Magnoliopsida > Solanales > Solanaceae > Nicotiana > Nicotiana obtusifolia. Next base: position 20,697 of record MCJB01052368.1, on the reverse strand, counting down.
TGAAAGAGAGGAAAGATACATAAAATCCATGTAAGTGAAACGTACAGAAATGAACTCTTGAACGAATTCAATATAAAAAAGGTAATAGTCATAGTTACAAAAGGGATTTTGTCGATGAAGCAGCTGATGATGTATAAACACTTGAGGATTTAGTATTGTTATAAGTGTAAGTCATAGTCTGTTCCTGCTCACTCCCCACTGTTTTAGTTTCATAAGTATGTGAAAATGGAGGTGAAAACATATTCAATGGAGGGGGAGAATACGTCGCAACAGGCATTCTTGAGGGAAGAATAGGTAGCTGAACTTCAGAATTAAGAACATGAATTGCTTGCCTTATTGATGGCCTGAGCTTGTTATCTGGATGAGCACACCAGAGACCGACAACCATTAAACGTTCCATTTCTTTCTCATTAAATATTTTATTCAATCTTGGATCAGTTGCTTCAACTAGCTTTCCAATTCCATAGAGGTTCCAAACCCATTCCACCAATCTCACTTGATCTTCTGCTGCTTTAATATCTATTGATCTTCTTCCACTTGCTATTTCCAATGCTACTATTCCAAAGCTGTACACATCTGACTCCTTACTAGCTTTTCCGTTCATAACACATTCAGGCGCCATATACCCCACAGTCCCCGCCAGCATTGTTGTTTGAGATCCTTTTTCATGATCCACAAGTCTAGCCAAACCAAAATCGCCTAATTTAGCGTTGAAGTTTGAATCCAACATGACATTACTTGCTTTTACGTCCCTATGGACTACACATTGTTCCCACTCTTCGTGTAAATAGAGCAAAGCCGAGGCTAAACCTTGAACAATTTTCCACCTGATTTCCCATACCAACAATGACTTTTCTTTGAAAAGATGCTTATCTAAGCTTCCATTAGGCATCAATTCATAAACAAGATGCAACTGCCCTTTCTCGTGACACCAACCAATAAGTTGAACCAAATTTCTGTGTCTTAGCCGGCTGATGATCTTCACTTCTGATGCATACTCCTTTATCCCTTGTTTAGAACCGCTTGATACTCTCTTAACAGCAACATATGATTTACATTCCTTCAATAAACCTTCATAAACTTCGCCAAATCCACCTTCTCCAAGCTTCTGCCCCTCAGCAAAGTTGTTAGTTGCACGAGCTAATTCACCATATGAAAACTTCTTAGGGCCAGTTCCCTTTTGAAATTCATTGTCCATACTCAGATCAGCAAAGACATGGTCTTTATCATTCCTTTTCCTCTTTTTCTTCAATAAAAAGCAGCTAGCAGTAATCAACCCAAGAATCAGAACAGGCAAACCTATGCTTGATCCAACTACTAGTCCCTTGTTTCCTTTTTTCCTGGAGCTGATTTCTTGATTGGAAGGAGGACTCTTTGGATCTTGAACTTGAGTAATAGGAGGACTTGCACTAGGCTGTTCAGTATTTTCTGGATCTTCGTTAGGATCAAAACTCAAACTTGAATTGAAATCCCAAGACTTGACATTGTTTTTCTGAAACAATTGTCCAGTTGATGCTGAGAAGCCAAAAGTAACATTCTCAGGCAAATAATTCCTCAGATCAACAAATAAACTAAGCTTGTCCTTGATATATTTATTATTTGAAAATCCAGTGAAAACAACTTTAAGAGTATGTGAACTAGCATTATAACTTATCCAAGCATCATTTTTCCTCCCCAGTGTAATGTTATTCCTCCATACTTGAGTAACAGCAGATTCCATAGAATTTACATTGATACCAACATGTAAATAGGGTGGGTCCCAGGTATTGAGAAATGTATCGAACTCGATAGCAACAAATGGCTCAGGGGATGAGCTGCCTTCTAACTCGGCCTTGGCAAGACCAAGGCCATTACCAGCTGAACCAATTGGTATGCTGGAAACAACAGGTGCCAAGAAAAAGGCGAGTCCATCAGCAAAGCTATCGTTACCATTTGAATCAATGACAAACGAGAAATGTGTAGTAAAATCTGCCAATTCTCCTGTAGCCTTTTTCCATAATTGCAGCGGCTCAATATAATTTGCTCGACCAGTTTTTCCACCTAATGCCATATTACGCTCATCAGGGGTGACTTGTATACCCTGCTTCGATATATAGGCGTCTCCAGTGACATTGATGGAACGATTAGCATCAGAAGGATTGATGCTGGAGAGGTTAAAGTTCAATGAATAGAAAGAAGGGATAACAAAAAGTACTAAGAATAGCAAGATGTTCAAAATTTTGCTGAAAACCATGGCTTGGATTGTGTAAGATCTTTCAGACGGATAGCTGTTTATGTATAAAAAAACATAATTAAAGGGGAATATGATATTTTTTTTAAAACAAAGAAACCTTTGACAAAGTAGTTTCATTACACACTGTGTACACTCAATTAGGAAATGTTTGTTTTATGAATTTGTTTTGTCTTTACCGTTTGTTTTTGCGACAATATCAAGGATAGGCTATGGACGGCTTTGTTTTGTCTAAACCAAGCCATTTGAAGACCATTTTCTTAAGTTTAGGGGGAAAAATATTGGTTGGATAACTCATTTGAGATTTCAAACGCAATTTTATTGGAATAAAATAGAAGTAGCCTGATTTACAATTGATTATGAAAATATAGTCGTAATTTCAAAATTAATCGAAATTTTGTCATTTTTATGTGAAAATAAACTCTGATAAAAACACCCTTAAAAATCAAGAAAAATTGCAGCATAATATGGTGGAGTTTGAATTTTTTACATATGAGATTCCAGCGTAATGTGCTGAATATTCATAATATTCTAGAATTCCAACAAATATGCTGGAAGTTTATACGTAGGAGCTTCGTAATCCAACATATTATGCTGAAACTTTTACTATTTCAGCTATGGTACTTTTATTCAGATTTTATCTCTGCATTAAATAATGACTATTTTTCAATAACTTTGCAAACACTAACTATTTTTCAATAACCTCCCGTAAAAATGGCTATGTCATGCCATTTTGACAATTTTATTTCTTTGTTAGATCTTTTGGGCTAATCTTATCTAGCCCAACAGGCTTACTACATGCCCAATATGAAGGGGCATTTGCAGACGTACCCAATATTTGTGCCACCTTTTAGCCTGTACCCTATTTTTAAAAATTATTGATTTGGTAGCCAGCTTACAAAAAATCCATCGTAAAAAGACAATTATACTCCTGGCAAAAGATATAAAAGATGCATCATGCATTGATCGCGTTACCGTTCTCCTCCATCACTTCGTCCCTCCTCAGATCTCCTCTCCTCTCAGCAGCTTTATTAAAAAAATCAGAAAGTGTTGAACTAGATTAAAAGTCCGAATTCAAAATTACATTGTAAGTATTGCAATTCATTTTCAGAAGTCGAATTAGTTTTTTGAAACTAATTTATCTGCAATTATTTTCGTATATTCATCATGCTGTTTAAATTTTAAACTTAAAAAATAAAATCGGAATTCAATTAACGCCTATAGATATTTTCACTAATGCTCATTTTATCACACTTGCATGAAGTTGTTGACGGATGAAACATGAAGTTTTCACTTATAGATCTTCAAAAAATTTTGCATAGGGGATATAGAGTAAAGCTATTTCACGTTGAATTATGAAGTTTCAATTAGATACAAGCTAAAAATTTAATGCTAATGTAGTGTGATGTTGTTTCACGTTCAAGCTAAAAATTCATGCTAATGCATGCTGGAGTTATTTAGTTCATTTGGTAAATTTTCATACTAAAACATGCTCAAGTATTGTAGTATGCTGAAATTTTTTAGTTCATTTGCTAAAACTTCAGACTAAACATGCTTAAGCTTTAGTCTTGCAGTATGTAATTTTCTAAAGAATTTAGCTAATGCATGTTGAAGTTATTTAGTTCATTTGCTAAAACTTCATACCAAAACATGCTGAAGTTTTGTCCTGCATTCAACAGTTTTGTCATGAGCTTTTTCCTAAAACTTAGTATAAATAAGCTGAAGCTTTTTAGTTCATTTGCTAAAACTTCAGGACAAACATGCTGAAGTTTTTTAGTTCATTTGCTAAAATTTCATATTAAACATGCTTAAGTTTTTGTCTTGCAGTATGTAATTTTCTAAAAAGTTTTGTCCAGCATTCAACAATTTTGTCATGAGTTTTTTCCTAAACTTCAGTCCAAACAAGCTGGAGCTTTTTGTTCATTTTCTAAAACTTCAGGACAAACATGCTGACATTTTTGTTCTGCAGTATGTTAATTTCTAATGAATTTTTGCTAATGCATGCTGAAAATATTTAGTTCATTTGCTAAAATTTCATACCAAAACATGCTGAAGTTTTATCCTGCATTCAACAGTTTTGTCATTAGCTTTTTCCTAAACTTCAGTCTAAACAAGCTGAAGTGTTTTAGTTCATTTGCTAAAACTTCAGGACAAACATGCTGAAGTTTTTCTCCTGCAGTATGTCAATTTCTGAAGGCTAAAACTTCATACCAAACATGTTGAAGTTTTTTAGTATGCTGAAGTTTTTTAGTTCATTTGCTAGAACTTCAGACTAAACATGCTTAAGTTTTTGTCACGTAGTATGTAATTTTCTAATGAATTATTTTGTTCATTTTCCTAACATTTGACACTAAACATGCTGAAGTTTTTATTCTGCAGGATGACTTCAATTTGCCTTGTTATTACTTTCAATGGGAGATGGACTTTTGATTACAAGTACTTGGATCATGATACAAAACTTGTTCTGCTTAATAAACAAGTATCATTCAATACTTTCTTGAAGAAAATTAGTGAAAGTTACATATTTTGATTCAACCAAATATTCACTAAAAATGTGGTTTGATATCAAACTAAATACAAGTAAAGGGATGCTTGTAACTTCAGATGAAGAATCAGAACCTGTATACATTTGCTAACAACTGATTCAGCCTTCAAGAATTGCCATTTTGTCTCGAAAAAATACAACTACTTTTTGACGGTATAGCTACATCAGAATCTGCAACATTCAAACATTCTCTTGCACATACAATATATTCAGAATAATTGCTGGTTATCAACATATACTAGAATTGCCAATAATGGAAGTAGACAATGCGTGACAACCTTCTAACATTACAGCTACTTTAGAATATGGAACGCTGCAAGAATTACTTGCCGCTACAATAAATTCATACCACTTTAGTGAGGCCCAAGAAGAAGAATGACATCTAATAATACAAATATACAACCAACACACAATCTAATAATAATTTTTGTTATCTCCTGCAATGATAAGCAACAACGAAGATGAAGAAAATACAGAAATTATACCGATAACATCAGATACAATTGAAGAAATTACTGAAACTTCTATTGCTTTTAAGAAATCAAGAAAAAGAGTGAGGAGAAAGCTGAAAGAATCTCCACCATGTAAAATACTTAGGCAAGTAAGATTAATTTTTGAGAACAAGAAGAGCATGACTAAATTTTTCTTCAGCTTGGAGATAAACCAAAAAGTTGAATTCACCATTGTTAGATCATGTTCAAAGAGATACGAACTGAAGTGCCATAGTGGAGAACTGTGGTTTGAATGTACGTACTACCAGAATAAAAAATTTCACACTTATCAAGGTGATAAATTTTTATAACAACCATGAATGCTTGGTGAATGCAAGAAAATCATATCAAAAGCATGCTACATCAAATTTTATAGGTGAGCAAATTTTAGAACATGTTCGGGATAAAAATATTAAGGTTACACCAGCCTTTGTACAAAGTAAAATAAAAAAGAAATTTAGAATTGTATTGGATATAACAAGGCATGGCGCGTAATTCAAAAAGCTATTGCTTCCATAAGAGGAACACCGGAAGAAAACTACCAGATTCTTCCTTCATACCTACACATGATGGTGCATAGAAACCCAGGGACATAGACTAGCATAAAAAGAGATGAGCAGAATCGGTAAGCAAAAAATAGTAACCATCAGTTTGAAGTTTGAAATGTTCCTATTTAAAAACTTCACATCTTATGATTTATTTTTTTGTGTTTCACCTGTACAGGTTTGCTTACATATTCTTTGCTCCTGCAACATCAGTAGCTGGTTGGTATCAAAGGATGCAAACAATCAAATCTTTCCTATCTTTTGGTGTAGCAGATTCAGAAAATAATGATGCAAACATTTGGTTCTTCGGGGAAAGGAGAAAAGCAATTGAAGTCTACCGTGAACTGGTTTTCTTATCAGATAGAAACCGATCGATCGCAAATGGTATTAGACAAATTTATCCTTAAGCTCACCATGGTATTTGCCTCTATCACTTTGAGAAGTATTTAAAGTAAAGACATGCAAAAGCATGGTAATAAATCTTTTTCAAAGTGCTGCTAGGTCATACAGACGTGAGATTTTAATAAATTTATGTCCCAAATCAAAAGTATTGACAAGAAAACATACAGTTACATAATGGAAGAGCCGCCGGAGAGATGGGCTCGATCGTGGTTCCCACGGCGATGTTATGATATGCTGATAACAAACATGGTAGAATCAATGAATTTGGTATTACTAAAAGCGAGAGAGATGCCTGTTTAAAGAATGCTAGATTTCATCCAAGAAAAGTTGGGAGAATGATTTTACAAACGGAGAAAAAAAACACATTAAACTTTTCACTAAGTATCAATATAGGCAGAAGAAGAGATGAATAAGAAGATGGACTTGGCTTGCAAAATGTTTGTAAGTATATTTATTAACTTCATAATTTACCAATGCATAATCACTTCCGCTTTTAATGTTGTTGCAGTGATTTACTGCTTACATATAAAAAACTTCATACTTTTTCTTTTTGAAGCAATAATACACTAATATAGTTTTTTTTTACTTTTTTATTCCTTCTTAGGTGTTCAACATTGATTCAATGTTGTTTAGAATAAATAATGAAGGAATGAAATTCATTTTGGACATAAAGAAGAAAATTTGTGACTGCTTCAAATTCCAACTTGATGAATTGCCCTGTCCACACGCAATTGCTGCTATCAATAAGAGATATTTGGAGAAATCTGATTACTGCTCAAAATGGTATTCAAGGGAAACATGGTTCGAAACATATGAAGGATATGTGAATAACGTGGGAGATCAAAATTCATGGGATATACCAGAAAATGTGGAATCTAAAATCACAAAACCTTCCGATGTAGAGATTCTACAAGGAAAAAGACAAAAGAAGAGGTATATCCCTGCGACTGAATTAGTATCATTGAAGTCTACCAAATGCAGTCTCTGTAAACAAATTGGGCATAACAGAACAACTTGCTTATCTTCTCTAGCACCTCATCCATATTCCAAGAAACACGCTAAAAAATATTCAAACGTTCAATAATCCTTAGAAAAAAATTCATTCAAAAGGAAGATAGATATGCTGAATTTAGACTTTCATTATTGAATGATATATGTGAAATGAGATTATTTTCATAGAAATAAAAAAAAACTTATGGATTGAAAAATACTCGTTTCTATATTGCTGGAAGTACAAACCACTCATTTTTGTTGGCGGCATACAGGTTTGGTTGCATTCTTAAAAAGTACGCAATCACACACACACACACACACACACACACACACACACACACATATATATATATATATATATATATATATATATATATATATATATATATATAAACTACACCTTTCTGTATGAAGTATTCATACTGCAGGACAAAACTTCAGCATGTTTAGTCTGAAGTTTTAGCAAATGAACTAAATAACTTCAGCATGTTTTCTCTGAAATTTTAGAAAACTCATTACAAATATTGCAGACTTCTGGACAAAAATTTCAGCATGTTTAGTGTGAAGTTTTAAGAAAGAACAAAAAAATTTCCGCGTGGATAAGTCTAACTCTTAAAAGATATTGTTACAGCCTTATATATGCCTATTAACGAGAAATATTTGCAAAAATACTTCAGCCTATAAAGTGTGACTATCAAAGCTATAGATGATAACTTCATATCAAAAAGGTTCTAGTTTCTAACTTATATATGCTAACTTCAGCTTATAAGACATGAAGTTTTACATTGAGGCGTACCTATTATTACATTAAAATCAGAATGCAGCCTTCATAATTGAAGAAAATTGTACACAAAAATGAAACAAGATTTTTATTTATATAACATAACAAAACATAAACATTAACAAAAGACCACCATCATCAGAACATTAACAAAACAAAAGAAGAGCCATAAAAAATATTAACAAAAGCACAGAAGAAAAACATTAAAAAAAGGATTACAAAAACTAAGCATCACCACCATCATCAGAACAATACTCCTCAATTTCTCGATATATCTTATCATCATCCGAATCAGAGATAATTATAGGATACTCAGGCAAAAGACCACGAAGTCTAATGAGATCGCACTTTAACTTGTTAAATTGATCACACAACTGATTTTGTTTAATTATTACTCTGTCTATAAGATAAGAAAGACTCTTCAAGCTATTTTGCAGCTTGGCATAGTCGTCCCAGATGGAAAACTTAAAACAATCAAACTGCTGGACAACCTTGTCGAACGAGGTTGAATAACCTTCACAACTGCATTCGAGGTTCAGCCTGTTCTAGAATGATTCATCAGCAAAAAATTATGGTCTGATTCTTTCCCAATCAACCTTTATTTGATCCCACGTCTGCATAATATTAGCCATTAGTACGTCACTATTCCAATCAGACTTTAAGCTCTCCCACCTCTGCATAAGTTCATCCATTGTAAGCTTCCTACTTCCGCTAGCATCAGACATTGTTTCTTTAAAAAAGCTAAAAGGCTAAGGATGGATATAAATTTAAAGAAATATGATAGATGTCTATGGATAACTATGAAATTTTCAAGTGAAGAGATTGTTAATATAACTAATGAGTGCACCTAATCAATTTAATTTCTATAAATGCAAAGGTAACTTTTCACGTCTGTTTACTGTTTTACATTCAGAGAAATTGAATGTAACAAGATAAGTAGGTGGTAAAACACAACAAATTGGTGGTAAATGCAAAAAGAAATATAACTTCGGCCAATAGTAAAAAATAACTTCAGCCTGAAAAGCTAAAGTTTTCATATAATCAAATTGAAAAGACTTCATTTACTATTTGTAAATGCAAAAGCAACTTCTCAGGCCATTTACTATATCGCCAGACAAATTTAAATATAAGATGAAGTAGGTGATAAAAGACAAAAGTAGCTGGTAAATACAGAAAAAATAAGTTTCAAGTTATAAATTACCAAAACATGTTGAAGTTTTGTCCATGCCTCTTACGTAGTTGGCCACCTTTTCAGCAGTTGATTCTTCAATAAATCAGGTAAACTCGGTAAGTTCCTCGATCTCCACTTCTTCTTCTTCTTCATAATCCACAGGATCCTATTATTTGAAAACCCGCTTTCTCTTTGATTTGCTCTTTTTCTCTTCTATTTTTTTCCTCCTCCATTCTCTTTTCCTTCCTTGTTCTAATTTTCTCCTTCTGTTCATCTGAAGGATGAACACTAGCCAACTTAGTCATACACTGATCAAAAAGTGAATTTGTTACTGCACATTTTGATTTTGGATAACTAGGAAGCTGATAGCAATATTTTATGAGCAAGAAATATACGCCCACTTCAATATGCTGCAAATGAACAACAACAAAAGAAAATATGTGAACTTAACCACAATACAATTCATATTAAAAAATAAGTTTAGCTAATGAACTAAAAAATTGCAGCATGCATAAGTTTGAAGTTTAGAAAAAAGTCATTACAAAACTACAAACAGCATGACACAAACTTAAGCATGTTCAGTATGAAGTGTTAGGAAAATAAACTAAAAAACTTCAGCATGTTTGATTTAAAGTTCAGAAAAAAAACTCATTACAAAACTAAAACTACATAGACAAAATCTTCAGGATGTTTGGTCTGAAAGGTTTAGCAAATAAGGTCAATAATTTCAGCAATGTTAGTCTGAAATTTTTAGGGAAAAACTCATTGTAAACTATACACTGCAGGGCAAAAACTTCAACATATTTATTATGAACTTTTAGCAAATGAACTAAAAAACTTAACCATGCATAAGTCTGAAATTTCAACATATTTATTATGAACTTTTAGCAAATGAACTAAAAAACTTAACCATGCATAAGTCTGAAATTTACCAAATTACACTACAAAAACTTTAAAAACAAACATAAGGCTGAAGTTTTAGGAAATACAGTTCAAAACCAATTCAAAGAACAAAATTAATAACTTACTTCATCTGCAAGATCAGAGGTAGAGTCCACAAGCTCGGTAAAGAACGACTTTGGAATATCGATTCCAGCTAATCTAAATGGCTTGGAATTATATTCCCTGGCATCTGTCTTCAACCAGTCTGTAAATCTCAGCATCAATCCACTGTCTTCATTGACATAATGGAAGGGACACCTTCGTGTATTCTTTCTTGCTTTTCAATCTTGCCCCCTTGCCTTTTGTTTAGGAATGACGTAAGGAGGTTTTAACCAAATACTCTCCATACAAAATCCCTACTTTAGCTGGTTTTCTTCTTGCTTGATGTTCCTGCTGCTCAATCGCAACTAACTGCTGCGATTCAGCTGCAGGGAAAAAATCCACAGCCATAGGGGCAAATACTTGACCAACTCCCTGTTGTTCATGATGTTCTTGTCTCTCTTCACCAACAACAACAGCAGCAGAGTTACTTTTTGAACCAATCTCTTGTGTACTACCCAGCAAAAATGAACATAAATTGAAGTTGGGGATATCACTAGTGTCACCCAAAACATTAGGAGAACTGGACACCTTCCTTCTCTTAGGATTTGGAAGAAGTTGTGATGCATCAGATGAGATCTGCAAAAAACAAGGAAAATATATACATAAAATACAACGGGTACATTACATTAGGCAAAATAAATCCTGGTAATCGAATTGCAGTAAATAACTACCTGGTCTAAGTGTTGCAACACAGATGGTGTGTGCATTCCTACGGATCCACTTGCATTACCCTCAGATATGCCTATATCTTCATGCAAAAAAAAAAATTAAATAATATTGACTAAATTTTAAAAATACAACAAATACACTTCACACCTATTTGTGAGCCAACAGATGTGAATAGATGTATTTCTCCTTTTTCATATAGCGGAGTGAGCTCACCAATTTCTTTTTTGGCTGCATTTACTCTTTCTAAATAATCATCAATAAGCACAAAAAAGAAAATAAAGTATGTAAAATTTCAAACTGAAAATAAATACTTGGATCAAATGTAATAAATTCGTTATGTATAGAATACTTTGATGTTTGCCTTCCAACGGCATACCTTTGTCGATCTCAACAACTCCAGCTTCATTCAATGGTGTGACATCATCGAGAAGCATTGGAGTACTATGCCGAAGGATTTTCTCGACTCTATCTTTATGCAATGCAGCATCATCAGAGTGTTTTTGAGTTGTATCAATTAAAGCACCATTATTTTTAACTTCTACTGCATATTCATGGGGG
>MCJB01052367.1:3810-33521 GCA_002018475.1 Nicotiana obtusifolia | reverse complement strand
ATGCCATAATTCACGGAGCCCAAATAAATTGGACTCAATTTGTGATGATTCATCTCTACGACTCTATTCATGATGGGGAACCTCTTCCTTATGCCTTCATTGTCATGAAAATTCTCAAATTTTATGATATTGACATAAGCGCAGGGCCTTTGACCAAAGCAACAAAACATTGGTCAGTGACGGACTCATCCTTCAAAAAGGGCACGGAACCACGCCCACCAAGAGTCCAAGTTCCTCCACAAGAGTATCATCACATATCTCATCAAGAGTCTTCTTCTTCTTCTCGTGTGACTCTTGAGTCACTTGATCAATGGCTTAATTACATTGAAAGAAAAGTTGATACTATCGATGCCAACTTTCGAGCCTTTCTTAGACACACCAATGTGCCTATTCCGGACGAAGAAGAAAATGTTGAAGAAGATGAGAATCAAGAGGATGACTCTTAAAAATATTTATGTATTTTTCCTTATATTATTTATGCATTGTAATGTTTAAACTTCCTTACATGAAATTATCTTTCCTTTTACCTTATTTACGTTATCTTTTTGCTAATGCCAAAAGGGGGAAGATATTAGAAAGATATGGGAAAATCAATATGATGCATATATTAAGGGGGAAGCATAAATTTAGGGGGAATTAGTTAGTAAGAAACAAGTTTTCACAAGTTTTCTTATAAGTTGAATTTTTTTTACATTTGGTATCTAGTTAATTCTTCCAAATTGGTATCAAGATTTTTTTGTTATTTTGTAAAATCTTTTTGCAACATGAATGCATCTCCCATCTTGGTTTGTCATTATCAAAACGGGGGAAATTGTTGGAAACGCATTCATGAAACCTTAACTAATGACTTTGTGTCTTGTTGTAGGTTTTGATAATCAACAAACCATTATTGATGAGATGACGAGATTGCTATGGACCTTGTTGTGATTACAAGTCAAGCTCTCAAGATGTTAGAAATGCAAATCAATAAATGGAACAAGTTGATGTTGAAGCAAAAAGATTGAAGTAGTCGTAATATTATTTTGAGTTTGTATGTTGTTATTTTGAATTACCTCTCGTTTTTAAGCACTTAACTCAAAGTCTAAAAACGTTTTCAAAATAACCTTAGAAACTATTTTTAAACATGTATTTTTACAATTAATAATCGTATCGATATTGGAACAAGGCCAATAATCGAATATCTGATATAGATAATCGATTATCTCTTGGCCATGGTCACTAATCAATTATCAGCCACTAAGAATCGATTAGTGCAAATTCCAGAGAGTTAAGGAATCGATTATCTACGCTGAAGAATCGATTCTCTGAGGAAACTAATCGATTAGCTGACTGAAATAATCGATTATCTAGGTTACCGTTAGGCTACAACGGATAGTTTTTGTTAATAATCGATTAGTTATTTGAAATAATCGATTATTGGGCAACGGGCAGAAATATTCTTGCCCTTAAACTCTTGTTTTCTCAAATGGGAGTTTAGCCAAACATTGCCAACGGTTATATGAGGTTTTGGGGTTATAAATAGACCCTCTTAAACCTCATTTGAACACAACACAATACCCAAAAATCATAAGATAAATTGCTTCAAGTATTCTTACTTCTTTGAGCTATATTTTGAGCTATTTCTTGAAAGCATTGTTGTGTTCTTGAGCTACAATTTTATTCACTTCATCTACTCTTGAGAGAGTTGTAATTCTAGTGAAAAATAGTGTTGTCATACACTTAAGGGAAGTTGTCCCTTGTTGTTAGGAAGAGTGTCCTCCTTGTTGCACGGAGCTTGTAGGTTTCAAGTGTTCGTGTTTGTATTGCAAAGCTTGTGTGATCAAGTTTTGTGTTGTAACGGTTTGTTAAGCACCCGTAAGCTTGACAAGTGATAGTGGAAATCTCAAGTGTAATCTTGAGGAGTGGACTAGCTACACGTTGTAGTGAACCACTATATATCTGGGTGTACGCTCTCTATTTACATTTCCGCAATTACATTCTTGCTATCTTATTTTCGCACTTATACTTCAATTATATATCTTGATTGCGAAAATTAGACGAAGTTTGTAAAAACGCTATTCACCCCCCCCCCCCCGTTATTCATTTATTCTAACAATTGGTATCAGAGCCTAATTCTCTTTAATCCTTAACCGGTTGAGAAACGATATGGCTGTTTTTAGAAATGTATATGCAGGGCTGAGTGAAGGACAGTCCACATCGAGACCTCCTCTCTTCGATGGGACAAACTACACTTATTGGAAGGAACGTATGAAAATATACGTACAATCCACTGATTACAAAATTTTGCTAATCATAGAAAGAGGTGAAGGAATCATCACTAAAAAGGAAGGTGAACTCACGGTTCTGAAACCTGAAAGCGAGTACACAGACGAAGACTTCAAAAGGCTAGAAGCTTATGCCAGAGCCAAAAATATANTTCCCCCCCCCCCCCCCCTCTATCGTTATTCATTTATTCTAACATATTCATCGTTTATTTCGGATTTAAATGGAAGAAATTGGAAATTTTACCAAATCTTTCAAAAACGAAAATTTAAGATTTAGAGGTTGATTTTTTTATCAAAAATTGATAAAATTGGTATGTTTGAACTCGTATCAGAATGGGTGTTTGGATTTCGTAAAAATTATGTCGGGTTCCGAGAGGCGAGCCCTGCGTTGACATTCGGGTTGACTTTTAATGTGAAATTTTAAGTCGACGTTATATTACCCGAAATTGTTTTCGATGAATTTTAATGAAGTTATGCAATTAATTTGGCTAGATTTGAGCCGTCCGGAGGTCATTTCACTCAAGAAAACTATTTTGGAATATCGGCCTAACTTCAAAAAGGTAAGTATCTTGCCTAACCTTGAGTTAGGAAATTACCCTTTAGGCATTGAGTCGTATTCGCCATTTGTGTAATGTGAAAGCCGTGTACGCAAGGTGACGAGTACGTACTCAGGCTTATATGTGCAAACTTTATTGGTTTAAAGTCTTAGGCACGTTATGTATTAAATTTGAAATTGTTGGCACTTATTAAATCCTTTATTTGCCATGCCTCATTCTTTGTTTGTCGAGATTGTTTTTATATGATAATTTGGTGTGATTGTCACTTGACTTTCATGTGGATTCTGTGTTCTGTTGAGTTGCCATTTCGTGGAAATAATTTCATTTAGGATTTTTTATCTGCAAATAATAAATTGATTAAATTTGAAAAGAGGTATTAATCTATTTACCAAGAATATGGATTAAAGAAGACGTTGTTCTTGCTGCATTACTTTTCCATACTTATTGTTGTTTTTGAGATTTTATATACATTGTGTTCAGCTGTGGGCTATCTGTTGTGAAATTAATTGATTTCTTTGTACCTTTGGAAAGGTTGTGGCCTACTTGCAATTTGTGAAGACGAGTTGGTTATCCTGTGCTGTTGTGATAATATTCTGTGTGAATTGTTGTGTGATTTGGGTTACTGTTATGCGGCGTATAAGGGTGGCATTCCATTGTTGACATTATGCGGGCATAAGGGTGGCATTTCACTGTTGTTATATGTATTAGGATATTGTCTGGGCGGAGTGATAAGGGAGGCTATTAAACGGCGCAATAAGGGAGGCTATGTAGGAGTGATAAAGGTGGCTATAGGAGCGATAAGGGTGGCTATTGATATTGTCAGGGCGGAGGGATAAGGGAAGCTATTATAGGAGTGATAAGGGTGGCAATTGTAAGGGATGATATGCAATGATGTGGGGTTATTGTGTTGGTGATTTTCATGTGATGTTGTGTTTTTCCTTGTGTTTATTTTTATACCTTGTGCAACTTGTCTTGATGTTTTGGTAAACTTTATAATAGTCTGATCTATGTTGAAATTGTAATCCTGTGGCTATTGCTGGGCGGATTATGTTATTGGCACGTGAACTGTCCGTGCAGATGCGATATGAAATGTAGGCACGAGGTGCCAGGGAAATATAATGATTAGGTTATTAGTACGTGAACAGCCCGTGCAGATGTGATATGAAATATGGGCACGAGGTGCCAGGGAAATGTAATAATTTTTATTATTGGCGCGTGATTTGTCAATGCGGTTATGATAGAAATATTGGCACGAGGTGCCGTGAAAATATGAAAGTGGGCTGAGACCCGTGTTTTATGATTATGAAATGAGGCGTCACAGAGTGACTTTTATTTGAAAGAAGTATATTCGAAGGATATTTATTTGAAAGAATTATATTCGAAAGATATTTATTTGAAAGAAGTATAGTCGAAAGATATTTATTTGAAAGAATTATATTCGAATGATATTTATTTGAAAGAAGTTAGAAAGATATTTATTAGAAAAGATTTATACGTGAAAGATTTATATTTGAAGGACTTGATTAATTGGTTATACTTGTGTTCCTTATTCGTTTGAGCAATAATTATGGTGTTCTTGTTGTCTTGCCGTTTATATCACTAGCTGATTTTGTTGCTATCATAGCTAGTTGTTTTCCAATACTATTGTATACTGCTATATATCACAGGTTATTTGACTAGTGAATGTCTTGACTGTACCTCGTCATAACTCCATCGAGGTTAGTCTTGATACTTTCTAGGTACCGACTGTGGTGTTACACTTCTGCATATTTTTGTGCAGAGCCAGGTATTGGAGATATCGGATTAGGACAGAGATTAGAGTGTGATCGAAAGGATTCAAGGTAGAGCTGCTTGGTCATCGCAGTCCCTTGGAGTCTATCCATTCTATTGTACTGTCAACTCTTATTCGAACAATATTGTATATTCGGTCCTTGAGATCATTGCATGTATTCAGTTAGAGTGTGTGACTCTGTGTTACCAATCTTGGGTGGTTGTTATATTTGTTTTAGCTTTTGGTTTCAACACTTGTATTAAATTATATGTTTCAAAAAAAATGGCTTGAATTGTAATTGTAATCAGCTTACCTAGTCTTAGAGACTAAGTGCCATCATGACACTTGTGGTGGCATTTTGGGTCGTGACAAGTTGGTATCAGAGCTCTAGGTTCATAGGTTCTATGAGTCACGAACGAGTTTAGTAGAGTCTTGCGTATCGATACGGAGACGTATGTACTTATCTTCGAGAGGCACAGAACTTTTAGACAAATTTTCACTCCTTCCAACCCCGTCGTGCGGAATATGCTGATTTTTGAGTTTGAGCCTTTGTATCTCTATTGTATCACAGATGGTGAGAACATGTGCTACCGGGTCAACTGAGCAGACACCCGCGCATGCTTCTAGGGTCGCAAGAGGTCGGGGCCGAAGTAGAGGCTGAGGTAGAGGCCGAGGAAGGGCACGTGCCGCAGCTAGAGCACATGTCAGAGTAGCAGTTGAGGAGCTCCCAGTAGCTTTGGTTGGGGGACAGGTACCAGAAGCTCCTGTTGTTACCCCCGGACTTCAGGAGACTTTAACACAGTTCCTGAACATGTTTGGAACATTAACTCAGGAAGGATTGATCTCCGTTTCACCAAATATTTCACATATTGGGGGAGGAGCTCAGACTCATACCGCCCGTACTCCAAAGCAGCAGTTTAACATTGGTCAGGTTCTGAGTGTAGTATCGGTACATCCTATTATTCTAGTTCAAGCTGAGGTCAGGCCAGAGGTATCAGAAGAAGAACAAAAGAGACTTTAGAGATTTAAAAGGTATAGTCCACCTACCTTTAGTGGCACAGACACCAAGGACGCCCAGGGATTTCTAGAAGAATGTCACAGTATTCTCCGCACCATGGGTATTGTGGAAGTGAGCGGAGTTTCCTTTACTACATTTCAGCTGTCAGGAACAGCGTATCAATGGTGGCAAGTTTATGAAGAGGGTAGACCAGCAGATGCAGTACCACCAACTTGGGCTCAATTTGTAGAGATGTTTTTGTAGAGTTGTTCCTCAGACTCTCCAGGATGTGTGGCGCATAGAGTTTGAACGGTTGCATCTTGGCACCATGACGGTGCCAAAATATGCTATCAGGATTAGTGAGTTAGCCCGTCATGCACCTATCTTGGTTCCTACAGTTAGAGAGCGAGTCCGCAGATTCATTGAGGGGCTCGACATGATCTTAAAATATGTGTGTCTCGAGAGTTGCAGACTGATATCCCATTTCAGCAAGTAGTAGAGATTGCCAGGATGTTAGAACGTGTTCGAAATGAAGAAAATGGGTCTAAGGAGGCCAAGAGGTCTCGGAAT
Organism: Nicotiana obtusifolia; assembly: GCA_002018475.1. Classification (NCBI taxonomy): domain Eukaryota; kingdom Viridiplantae; phylum Streptophyta; class Magnoliopsida; order Solanales; family Solanaceae; genus Nicotiana; species Nicotiana obtusifolia. Next base: position 27,362 of record MCJB01052367.1, on the reverse strand, counting down.
TCCAGAGGATTCAGTGGATTCTACTCTGCAGCTATGACTCATCATGGCGGAGGCTCGGGCAGTCGGTCAGCCCAGTCCAATATTCAGAATACCCGTAGTGCTCCAGTTAGTACTTTTTATGCACTATCGGCACGGGGTTCTTACAGTGGTTATTCCAGTTATCCGGCACAGTCTCAATATGAGCAGTCGCGCCCGCAGAGGGGTTGTTATGAGTGTGGTGATACTAGGCACATTATGAGGGATTGTCCCAGACTTGGGAGAGGCGGATTTTATTAGAGCACTCAGGCTACAGGCTTTATTCCAGTTAATACTCCACATGCACAACCAGTTAGGGGTGGAGGATAGGCGGGTAGAGGGTGCCTTAGAGGGAGAGGCCCAGCCCGTTGATATAATTGCTATGGTATGTATGGCTGAGGCCGCTACACCAGATGGTGTTGTTACAGGTACGATTCCAATTTGTTATAAAGGAATATTTTTCCTTAATTTGATTTGGTTTTGTGTATCGAGGCGAATCCTCCTATTATGCTCCACTTATGGGTGAGCTTCCTAATTTTGTAATCTACATATGTGTTTACCCCTGTTGGGAGATTTTATGGCGATACCTGTGTCTATCATTCTATTTTAGTCACTAATGAGAGTTATGAGGCTAAAAGTGACTTTGTGTTACTCACTACAGTGGGTTTTGATGTAATTTTGGGATAATTGATCACAATTTTATGAATTATATGCCCTACTAGTATGGGGGTTCATTATGTTTTGTGAAATTATTTCACGAAATTTATTAAAAAAAAAAATAAGAAAGAAAAGAAATGGAAAGTTTCAGTTGGCACAATGTGCATAATACTTGTGATTCAGAGTTGAGGATGGGATCCTCGCGTTTTCATGTGATTTTGATATATCTAAACCGGGTTACGTGCCGCGGTGGAAGTTATATCGCGATGAGATCTTTGTGGTTAAATCATGTGTTTTAAATTCTCCCTTGTGAAATTGATTTGCATTATAGTACAGATAAGGGGTTCTGCCTGTTGGACTTATTTGATAATTTTTGTATGTCTTTTTCTGTGCATATTTAGCCATATTCATGTTGTAATTATTGAGTTTTCGCCTACGAGGTGAGTGCCCAAGTGGCGATAAATGTTGACTCGTTAATTTGGGTAAATAATTATGAGGTCTTCATACCTCGTGTCTCATTGTTAGTAAGAGTGAAGGTTTGAAATGAGATTTTAGTCAACATGAGGTTTATTGACGATGCTGTAATTGAATATGAACAGCTATTATGATCAAAGACGTGGTTGTGGGCAATCGTATGATGTGTGCTAGTGTAGGCACGAGTTGCTACAGCCAGTTGAGGCTAATACCATGTGTTGATATGAAAATCGGACCTTTTGAAAATGTTTGGAGGGTAAAAAAAATGGTTTTAAAGTTTATTGTCACACCTCTTTTCGTACATCCCTCGGGGAGGAATATATAAAAAGACTTTTTCCAATTAAAGTGACATTATTCGAAATGAGATTATTTATTTAATTTTATCAGAGTCTCCACTTGGAATATTTAATTGGTGTCCCAAGTCACCGATTTATTTTTATCCCAAATCGAGGAAGATTTCGACTTTCTTTTTGAAGTTTGCTAACCAGAAATTCTAAGTAAAGAATTCTGTTAACCCGAGGGAAGGTGTTAGGCACCCTCGGATTTCGTGGTTCTAGCACGGTCACTCAATCGTTATAATCGGCCTTATTAGCTGATTTTAATATCTGTTATTAGCCTATAGTGCATTTTTACTTTATTTCGCTTTTTCGCTTTTAAATTATTGGAGAATTGCAATGTTAATCAAAATATGTCACAAATTACGTCACATAAATGCACCTGTAATTTGTATCACCTTTTAAATAAACATCGAGATTTTGGATTTGGATCACATAAATGCGCACCCGTGTTTTAGGGAATTCAATTAATAAACTAACGCGCCTAAAGCAAATTACGCGTTTTTAGTTTGTCGAGGGCCATGGAATTCGCTAAATAGCACACATCGAGTTTTCTAAGTGTTTAATTAATGAGGGCCATATATTTGTACATTTATTTGGTATGGCACGCCTCGAATTAAAATTATTTAAATCGGGTCACCTAAAAGGCACCCTCGAAGGTTGGCATCGTCACTATGTCACGGAAACCGTACCCATAGTGGCAACGTGATTAACTGCGTTCGGAAAAATGAGTGACTAATATTTGAAACGTTTAAGGCTTATTTGCTCTAATTGCATGCACAATTGACTAAAAGGACCTTCGATGATTGCTTATTAATCACGTGGCTCCTCTTATGCTTAAAAGAACCAAGCAGCGAAGAATATCTATTCAACCTGAAGTTTAGCTGATCTTAAGGCTAATAACAAACCTATAAATACTGCCGTTTGACTTGAAGATGGCTGTTTTTTTTTCTGATTTTACACAAACAGCCATTTTCCAAGAAACAACAACTCTTAAAACAAACCATTTTCGCACACTTATGAGTATAGATAGAAAACAATCATGAGTGCATTTCAAACAATGTAATCAGCATCAGTTTTGGAGCATTAATTTCAAAGCTAACAACCTTACATAATTACAGATATAGCCAAATTTTATAAGATTCACACAATTCAAATTGAAACATAAAGCAATTGGAATTGTCAACTAATTTTAGAAGACCATTTCCAGTTGTCCTGAAAGTGCGCGGGTTTATAGTAAAGGTGTTCAATTACAAATATGGCTAGTAATTTGTAAAGATGAATGCGCTCTAAACCTTACGTTAATGGCGCCATTTTCATAACATTCGTCTTAATTTAGATCAATCAAACCAAGCTCAATAACCAACATGGCACACGAATGCCCCAACAATAGTTATTTCTAAAGTTTGCATTAATAGCCTCATTCCATACATAGATTCAAATAAAGGATATCCAAGTAATCGTGCAAACTGACTGTATTACAGATTTTGGATTACTGGCGCTATTTCTGTAATAACCATTTAAGCTAAATCACTCAGCGCATTAGTTACCCATGCCAGCCATTAAATTAGCAAATTCAAATGCAACTGGAGCATCATATACACAGTGATGTTTCGGGACAATAGTCAAAAGAACGAACTAGTCATCGTAACCATGCTACAACTTAATAATCTTTAACCTCATAAATAAATCGTTCAAATATAGCTAGAAATTCACGGAAAAGCAACTGCAATCTAAATCTTTACATAGACAATACTGGCCAATCGATTTTAACGAAACAGATTTCGATTACAAATATTGTCAATACATTCCATACCATAAATACTTTTGATATGGATTACAGCTTCAATACCGTAGATGTGCATGTCTATTACAAATGAACAAATCCAGTAAAATAAAGCAAAGTCTCATTGAAAAGGAAATGTATGAGATGATAACCATTCAGCACTGCCAAAAACAGTCTATAGAACAAATTAAGCCAAATAAACAGAAACAGTTATTCAAGCATAATAAGGATATACTTAGTGATAATCATCCAATGAGGCAGTCATAATTTTAATGGCGATTGACTAAACAAAACAGAACAAGCAGAAGTTTAAGAGAGGTTNAATACACCAGATTATCGGGGAGTTTTACCACCCTCCTTTTGACTGCTAGTCAATATTTCAACATAGTTGACAAAACAGAACAGTATTATTATCAGCAATCGCTCGGACAGCTTTTGCACCCAGTTTCGATCGATTTTAGCTACATTCAACTGACAAAGGATGTGATGGTAATGTAGCGACAGTGTCGCTAAGTTCAGTTATACTATTTAACGAGCTAATAGCAGTACGTGACCAACAACATCAGTAGACAAATTCCAGCTAAAATTATTACGAATTCAGTAAACAACATCGTGAACTCAGCTAAATTCCCATTAGTAAACAAGAACATCAGTAATACCAACAACTCCCATCAGTAATACCAAAAACATCAATGATATCACCAGTAAACAACATCAATAAACAACGTCAGTAAACAACATCAGTAAACAACATCAGCAAACTACTCCCATCTAAGATCTAACAATAACATTGAAAATCCCAGAGATTACCAAAGTGCAATAAATGAAATCAAAATGGCTTTTGGTCGTTGTGAACTCAGTTAAATTTGACATTAACATAAGGAACCAGCACAATCAGCATATCAATCGAACAATAACCATCAACAGTGAAATAGTAGCATGAAGCACACATGTCGATTGCATAGATTCAAGCAGTGCATATGATCATTTGCTTGTAGCTGAACATAAAATTACAGGGTGTTAGAGCATACCTAAGAAGCTATAATCGAACTTGGTTATGAGACAGCAACAACAAATCGTCAGCAATGATCACAGCTTCTTCCTAATTCTTTTCCTTAGACTCCTTTCTCTCAAAACAGAAACGAACCCTCTATCCTCTATCTGTTTTTCTATCTCTTTCTTTCAATCTTTTTCAGTGTTCTCTCCCGCTCCCTGCTTTTCACCTCCCTTTTTCTTTTTCTCCATTTTTTACTCTATCTACTTCCCCTAAAACAGAAAATGAACCCCTCCTTATTACCAAACCCAACCGGCCTCTCTTTTTCATTTTTAATATTTTCTGTTAATTTTTTTAGAAAAAATCATTACCCTTTGATCTCCCACTCCAACTGACTCCACTCTATCTTTATATATAAGACAAGACCGACCCCCCTCCCTCTATTTTATTTTTTTGTTTATTTAAAAGAAAAGCGAAAAATCATTACAATTGAATCTTCCCCCACTCCCCCACGATTTCTGACAGATTTCCCAGCCAAATCCCAACAGATATCTGTTGGGATTTTCTTTTAAAATTACCCCTTCCCCCTTTTAAGTATTTTTATTTACAATTACCCCCTTCTAGTTGTTCCTAAATCTCTTTTAAATAATAGCCAGTTAATAAACTAGCCTAATTTATGGACTAGCCTAACAAAATGAAAAATGGCTATTTTGTCAAAATCCCAAAAATCAGAAAATTGAACTAATTAAAAGAAAAGGGTAGAGGATGAACCCTAGAAAATACCCTAAAAATTGAAAATGAAACGGAAATAATCAGTTACCTTGAACTATCTTCTTAACCTTGATGATTTTGTGACAAATAGAGTTTAAACTGTGTGTTCTTGTCAAGAACACACGGTTAAAACTTATTTTTGTTCAAAAACTTGATTTTACTCTTCAAAGTTTCGATTTTTACATGAGTTCCTCGGGTTTTTGGGTTTTTTGTGGATAAAAGACTCGATTGAAGTGGGAGAGGTGACGGGGTGAGTTAGGGGGTGATTGGGGATGATTTTGGGTCGGAATAGTGGCCGGAGAACGGCCGGCGACGGGTTGAGGTTGGTGGCGGCTAGGGTTTGTGGGTAAGGGGTCGTTTGGCTGAAGATCTGAAAAAAAAGGGGGGGGGGATTTTTTTAGGACATTAAATAGGGGGAAGGGATTAATTCTGGGCCGTTGATCATGTTGAGATCAACGGCTCAGATTAAAAGGGAGAGGAATGGGGTATTGGGCTGACCGGTTTGGGCTTTAAGGACTGGGACTCGTTGATTTTAATTTGGGCTGGTTTAAATTCCAGCCCAGTCCGATTTCCTCCTCTTTAATTAATTTCTGATTTTAAAATCTTTTTTTTATTTAATTTTAATAATTAAACTACTTAATAATTAAACTCCTTATCTTACCTAAGATGTGACATTAATTTAAATACTATTTATAAAGTTATAAAAACCCTTGAATCTAAGAAATGAAGATTAAAATTAAAGGAAATTATAAAATGAATCATTTTTTTTGTGATTTTCAATTTTGTAAAACAAGTAATTACTAACTCAATTTTAAAATATAAAATATGTCCTAAATGCAATGCATAATATTTTTTTAGTATTTTTCATGAATTAATTAACTAACAATTGAGTAATTAAGAACCTAATAAAATCCTAAAATGACTAATAACTAATTAAAAATCACTTAATAATTTTTATAAAGGTATTTTGGGTACGGTAAAAATCACGTGCTCACAGCTGCCCCTCTTTGCTCGAAAGCACGAAGAGTTTTCGAGCAAAGACAAAATGAGCGATTCTGCGGGATTTTTGCTTACCCGAATTGGAAGAGCTTGACCGAATCCTACTTGGAGGATTGCCTACATATCCTTGGCTATGAAGGAATCAGGTCAGTGTAGTTCTGGAAGTTTTTGGTAGCTGGGACTACCATGAAGCTGTGATTGCGTTGCTGCTGCTGCTGTTACTCCTTGCTGCGCTCCTTATTACACCAAGATGGAAAACAAAAGATAAACTAGCTATGCCTATCAGCTATGAGTTACAAGATTCCTATCTACAAATCTCTTGAAACTTGATCTTGAATCTTAGCTGGTTTTTGAAGTAGACTTCGATCTGAGTCTTGATGCTCATCAACTGTAGGTGCTGGTTTTTCTTCAATTTTTGAATCAAGGCGAGACCTACGAGGCTTGTGACTTCAGTCCAATTTTGAATATGTCGCATCCTTGTTCATCGCAGCATTTGAATTTACTCCCTTTCATTCTTTTCTTTTCTTTATTCTGAATTGAGAATCATTCTCTGGGTCATCTCGGACTTTGTACCTCAAGGAGAAACCTATCCAGACACCAAATCAAACGAACAAAATTATCCTGCCCCAGTTTCTGTTGGGGCGACTTTGTGAGTTATTTGTACCTAAAAGTCTAACAAGTAAAAGAAGGGTTTCCAGGTTATGCTGGAAACCGAACGAGTTATGCTAAAGAAAGTAAAGTTCTCGGGTTATGCCGAGGGTATTATCGACCTATTCTACTGGGGAAAAGAAAAAGAATTCCTAGGTTATGCCAGGAAAAAATAAAAGGTCCCTGGGTTATGCCAGGGAGTCCACGGGTTATGCCAGGGATAACAGAAAATAAAGGTCTTCGGGTTATGCCAAAAAGGTCCGCGGGTTATGCCGGGGAGTCTACGAGTTATGCTGGGAAAAGGAAAACAAAGATCTTTGGGTTATGCCAAAGAGGTCCACGGGTTATGCCGAGGACAAAAAAAAACAAAAGTCTTTGGGTTATGCCAAAGAGATCTGCGGGTTATGCAGGGGATGAAGGTAAAGGTCTTTGGGTTATGCCAAAGAGATCCACAGGTCATGCCGGGGATCCAGGGGTTATGCTGGGGAGAAAAGAAAATAAAGATCTTTGGGTTATGCCAAAGAGGTCCACGGGTTATGCCGGGGATAAAGAAAAATAAAAGTCTTTGGGTTATGCCAAAGAGATCCGCGGGTTATGCCGGGGATGAGGGTTGAAACCTTTGGGTTATGCCAAAGGGATCCACGGGTTATGCCGGAGATGAAGGTAAAGGTCTTTGGTTTATGCCAAAGAGATCCACAGGTTATGCCGGGGATCCACGGGTTATGCCGGGGAATCCACAGGTTAAGCTGGGGAGAAAAGAAAATAATGATCTTTGGGTTATGCCAAAGAGGTCCACGGGTTATGCCGGGGACAAAGAAAAACAAAAGTCTTTGGGTTATGCCAAAGAGATCCGCGGGTTATGCCGGGGATGAGGGTTGAAACCTTTGGGTTATGCCAAAGGGATCCACGGGTTATGCCGGGGATGAAGATAAAGGTCTTTGGGTTATGCCAAAGAGATCCACAGGTTATGCCGGGGATAAAATAAAAACAAAAGTCTTTGGGTTATGCCAAAGAGATCCAAAATAATGCAGAAAAGAGTTTGGAGAGGACTTCCCTATGATTATTGCTGCCAAGCTGCTTTTAGCTTTCGCGCAGTTTTCCTTCTGGTTACACCTGCTTCTTGCGAGGTGGCTTTGGACTGCACCAATTTCCTGTTTTCAAACAAAGAGAAATTGTTAGTTTGAAACGGTGATTGGTTTTGTGGCCTTGATGGTTCTGATAGCTTGATCCTGGCCCAACTTTCGGCGAGAACCTGCTTCTTGCTTGATTTTTTTCTGAAAGTCGATTCCTTTCTTGAACCAAAAGACTCAATTTGCAAAATTTGTTGTGACCGCTTGCCTATATGGGACTCTGCCTTTTGACTTTTCTTACCTCTGGGGCTTTTTGTTTTTGGCTTTCTTTTCATTTTTTCACAACTTTGGGGTTTCAGAGCATTAGCCATCATGGCCAGTCAGGGCCGACTTGATGCACTCACTGAGGCTGGTACTTCTTTTGGATCTGGCTGTTATTAAGCGTGACCCTGTAAAATCAGTCTTGACACCTTTTCTTTGTATTAGTTTCGGAAGCAGAATTGGACCGAAAAGGATTCAAAGAAAAGTAAGCAAAAGATGAGAGAATGGATTTAAGAAAGTGTCCCTTTCGGGGAAGGGGAAAGGACTTATCTGGGGTGGATGCAGGCTTAGCATAGACATGACATGCTTCTTGGACTGGATGCCCGATCTGCGCAACTATCCAACTTCCTCATGCATCCATCACAATCATATTCTAAAAACCGAGAAACCTTGCCAGGACTCTTTCAGTACCAATAGGGGCGAGGATTCTTACTTTTCGATTAATGGCGCCCTCGAGTTTTCACCAATTGACCTCTCTCATTTCTCTTCTCACCATCGCCTTGCAGTGCTCTTTGCAAGTTTTCACTAACAAGGCTCTCTCATTTTTCAATTTCTCTACTCACGTCGCCTTACAGTGCCCGTGTGGGTTTTCGCCAATACTCTCTCATTTTATTTCTCTCATTTTGAATGTATTCTCTGATTTTGGAAACCTTTCTCCGATTAATCAGAAGGACTTGAACAGGTATTGGGTAAAGAGAATTTTGATTGGATTACAACTTTGGAACATTTCAGGCAAAAACACCGCCGAACCATTATAACATCTGCCCTAGTTTTATTTTTGGGGGAATTTGAATTTTTATTTTGGTGTGACTGAACCTCAAGGAGATGCTGCCTACGTATCCTTTCGGAATCAAGTCAGATATAGTTCAGGCCACGTTGGTTTTGGATTTTGTTTTGTTTTCTTTTTCTTTTTCTTTTTCTTTTCTTTCTCTTTTCTTTTTCTCTGCTTTTTCTTTTTCTTTTTCTTTTTCTTTTTCTTTTTCTTTTTCTTTTTCTTTTTCTTTTCTCTTTTTTTTTTCTCTTTCTTTTTTTTTTTTTTAATCTTTCTTTTCTTGTCTTTCAACTACACTTTTCAGTGATGTTCCAAAGAGGGTAATCAAAGAAGAATAACCGGCTCAAAGGGTTACAAAGGATTAGAGTATTTGGGGTAACGAGAATGAAAGCCTTCGTCATTTCAATCAGAAAGGTTACACATAGTACCTTTTTACTGCATCTGCATTTTACTGTTGTTTCAGGATCATTTCCCTCAATGTCTCCCAAATACAGCGCTCCTCTTAGCAATATCTTTCTGATGATATATGGTCTTTCCAATTAGGAGCGAAGTTTCCTTTGGCTTCTTGATGATGGGGGAGAATTCATCTTAAAACGAGTTGCCCCACCTCGAACTTTCTGGGCCGTACTTTCTTGTTGTAAGCCCGAGCCATTCTTTGCTGGCACAACTGCCCATGGCAAACTGCGGCCATCCGCTTTTCATCGATCGGGGTTAGCTGCTCCAGGCGGGTTTTGACCCGCTCACTATCCTCAATTTCAGCTTCGACAATAATTCGCGGGGAAGGAATTTCAACTTCCACGGGTATCACAGCTTCAGCGCCGTAGACCAAAAGATATGGGGTTTCCCCAGTCGATGTGCGCAGAGTAGTGCGGGTTCTTGGTTCATTATTTCACAGTTAAACAGCGTGCTTGGATCTGGGCATGAAGTCCGCAAGCATGTCATGTTATTTAAAACTGCATTATTAGAACTGACAAGAGGAAACAAAATCAAAAGAGATGAATGATGAAATATTGATTTCATTTTATTGAATTTTTCAAGATAACAGAGTTTACATTTAGAATTTTAAAAGACAAGAAATTAAAAGAAAAACATCCGATTTACACCCTGAGATAACTCGTAATGCAAGAAAAATGTGGCAAGACCGGTCTATCGGGACTCCCGCCTGTTTGGGAATGGCGTAGCCTCCCAATTTTGCAGTTTAGCATTTGGTCCCATGTACAGCACCTCAGCAGTGCTCGAGCCTTCCCCAGGCTGGACCATGTGGGTTTCATATAACATCTGTTTCATAGCCCCCACAGATTTCTTCAATTTTTTTTCGGCCCGGTTGTCTGCCTGAGTTTCTCCCAAGCTCTCCTTGCCTTTGTATATCACCACCGTCTTGCTATAATTCCATGGTACGACAGTGGGATCTGCCATGGGCCTTTGTGGCGCTCGACCGATGACCACAGGCTCATTCAGCCTTGATGGGCATACCGGTCCCTGAGCCACATAGGTCCCCTTTTGCACATACACTTGGCCCTTTTGCTTGTTTAACTCGAATCTCTTGGGAGGGCTCAATGGAATTTGTTCTTTCTTGCGCCCTCGAGGGACATAAAGAACGATATCTTTAGAGGGCATTGCACCGGTTTCAACTTTTACTTTTTCTTCAGCCTTCTGAGAAACAGTTTTGCTCTTTTTCTCTATTTTGTCCTATTCTAGGACAGCTTTTGGCTTTGTTTCTGTGTCGGCTATGGCGATGATGGCTTTCAAGGCGGGGTCAAATTCCCTGTCTTCACAAATCATTCCAATAACCGGCCCATTGTTGTGAGCTGGTAGTGGATTATTGGTTACATTGGGAATATCCTCGTCTCTCAGCACTATTCTTTTTTGTTTGATTAGATCTTCCACCGCTATTTTCAATGTCCAACACTTCTCCGTATCATGCCCTTCGGCCCCTGAGTGATACGCACATCGAGTGCCCCTTTGATAGGAAGGTGACTCTGGGTTTTGCCGATTCGGGGGAACAGGCTGAAGCAGATCCATTTGAACCAACTTCGGGAACAGGCTTGAATTTGTTTCACCAATGGGTATGAAGTTTCTCCTTGGTGGCTCTCGGGCACGGAAGTTATTTTGTGGGGGTCGAGGATTGTAGTAGGTTTGGTACGGAGGTTGATTTCTAGGAGGTGGAGCTCTGTTCTGATTAAACTGTTGTTGGGGTCTGCCATATGGCTGGGCATTCATCACCTCATATGGTAGATAAGCATAGGCTATACCTTGGTGGGGGTAGTAATGTTATGAAGCCCTTTCAGAGAAGAATGGTCTAGGTAGCCGAGGTTTTCTTGAACCTGAGGCGGCCATTGCTGATTCCTCTTTGTGTTTTCTGTTGGACAAACCTCCAAACCCGCCTTGAATGGCTTGGGAGGTGGCTCTGATTGCGGATTGGCTTAGAATCCGTCCCGTTTTTAATCCATTTTCTACCATCTCGCCGATTTTTATAGCTTCAGCAAATGGCTTCCCCATTGTTGACATCATATTCTGATAGTAGTCGGCCTCCTGTGCCTGTAGAAAAACCATTACCATCTCGGCCTCATCCATCGGAGGTTTTACTCTCGATGCCTGTTCGCGCCATCTAACAGCATATTCTCTGAAGCTTTCTGCGGCTTTCTTCTTTAAATTGGCCAGGGAATTGCGGTTCGGTGCGATATCAATATTATATTGGAACTGTCAGACGAAATCCCTCGCCAGATCGTCCCAAATATGCCATCTGGACATTTCTTGGTCCATCTACCACTCGAAGGCAATGCCTGACAGACTTTCTCCGAAGTAGGCCATTAAGAGCTCTTCTTTTCCACCAGCCCCTCGTAGTTGATTGCAATATCTCTTGAGGTAGGCAATAGGGTCCCCATGCCCATCATACTTTTCGAATTTCGGTGTCTTGAAACCCGCTGGTAGATGTACATGAGGGAACATACACAGGTCTGCATATGATACGCTCTTTTGTCCGCTCAGACCCTGTATGTTTTTCAGGCTTTGCTCGAGACTCCTCATTTTTCTTGCCATTTCTTCTTGCTCGGGAGTCTTGGTGTTCATTTCCTGCCCCGAGGCAACCTCATATCTAGGCATTTGAGTGTAAGCCGTTGCAGGAAATTGAGTCAATTCGACTGGAGATGGATGTGCCTGATATGCAAAAGGCGACGGATTGAAGCTGGGCCGAGGCAAGGCGGGCTGTGTTGTGGCAGCACAGGGTGGCACGGTGAATATGTTTGACGCCGTGCCGGCGTTTGATGTTTGAGGGTGTTCTTCTGAGGGCGTGCCCACAAAGTTGGCAATGATAGTGGGATATCCCAGTGGATAACTTATAGGAATATTAGTGGCCCCACCGGCTCTAGGAAAGAGCTCCGGAAATCTGGGAATAGCACTTGGTGGCTCTTTCCCATTTGTCCATGCGTCCCACATTTCCATCATGCGGAGACGCAATAGCCTATTTTCCTCGGCAGCTGCCGATTCTGGAACCAAGATGCCTGAAATCGGATTTTCTTCTGAGATAGGAATTGTCGGCAAGGTTATCTCCGAAGCCATCTCAACACTTCCTTTCGATCTTGTGAAGTATGGATGAGACACCAAGTTACCACAAAACCAATCACCGATAAAAACCTATACTCAACAACAAACCGGTTAGTTTACGACAAATAACAGATAGGCAATCGCACATTAGGGTGTGATGCACCTAAGAGTTAAATGTGTTCCTATATGTTTCACAACGGTTGCATGTTTCATCCCGGCTCAGCCTACTTCCCTCAAAAGTTTTTTTTTTCTTTTTTTTTTCTTCTTTTTTTTTTTCGATTTTCACTCTTTTCTTTCTATCCCGTGATCGCTCTCCTTTCCTTTTTCTCGTTGATCACTTTTTGGTCTCTTTTTCTCTTTTTTTTAATTATTATTATTTATTTTTTTTTACAACAAGAAGAGTCATTTTGTAGACCGTTAAATAACAACGGCTACTTTTGTAAATACGGCCCTTCAGCACTTCAGAAGGGAAGATTTTAGGGCTGTGCTTGCTAGGTAGCCAAAAATTGAAGTAAGTGATCATTTTTGCAAAAACAGCCTTCCGGTGTCCTTTAAATCGAGCTCGGATTTTGATTCCAAAAATTGGAATAGCTTGGTTATGTCATTTATGACTTGTGTGCAAAATTTGAAGTCATTCTGGATTGTTTTGATACGCGTCGCTGCAAATTATAGAAATTGGAAATTTCATCTCATAATTCGATTCGAGGCGCGATTCGTAGTTTCGGCGTTGTTGATGTGATTTGAGGCCTCGACTAAGTTCATATTGTATTTTGGGACATGTTGGTATATTTGGTTAAGGTCTCGATGGCCTAGGGTGGATTTCAAATGGTCAACGGATCAATTTTTTGACTTAAGGAAATGCTGGAATTTGGACTTGCTGGTGCAATCGCTTCTACGGAAGCTTGATCGAAGAAGCAACCTCGCAGAAGCGAGGTGCTCCTCGCAGAAATGACTGAAGGGAAGCTGGGCAAAGGCTGATGGAGCAAGCCGCAGAAGCGCATTCCAGCACGCAGCGGAAGCTGGCAGCTTGGTGGTTTCTCGCAAAAGCGGAATTTCTTTCGCACCTAGGACATTGCAGGTGCGGCGACAGTGTTTGAAGAAGCGGAGGCAGCACAGAAGCGTGATTTTGCTTGCATAAGTGAACTCGCAAGCATGAAAAATTTGTCCGCATAAGCGAAACTGGGCAGAATCATAAGGACCAAAAAATGGTCATTACATCATTTTCGGTTGGAAATTTTGGAGCTCGGTTAATGGGCGATTTGAGGATTTCTTCAGAACTTCGACTTGGGCAAGTGTTTTATATCTAAAAGAGATTATATTTCATAAATCCATGGTTATATTCATCGTTTATTTTGTATTTAAATGGAAGAAATTGGGATTTTTACAAAATCTTTCAAAAACGGAAATTTAAGATTTGGAGGTCGATTTTTTTATCGGAGTTTGATAAAATTGGTATGGTTGAACTCGTATCAGAATGGGTGTTCGGATTTCCTAAAAATTATGTCGGGTTCCAAGAGGCGGGCCCCCCATTGAATTTCGGATTTATTTTTTAATGTGAAATTTTAAGTCGACGTTATATTATCCTGAATTGTTTCCGATGAACTTTAATGAAGTATGCAATTAATTTGGCTAAATTTGAGCAGTCCGGAGGTCATTTCACGCAAGAAGACTATTTTAGAATATCGGTCTAACTTCAAAAAGGTAAGTATCTTGCCTAACCTTGAGTGCGGAATTACCCCTTTGGCATAGAGTCGTATTTGACATTCGTTTAATGTGAAAGCCATGTACGCAAGATGACGAGTACGTACTCAGGCTTATATGTGCAAATTTTATTGGTTAAAAGTCTTAGGCACTTTATGTATTAAATTGGAAATTGTTGGCACTTACTAAATCCTTTGTTTGTCATGCCTCATTCCTTGTTTGCTGAGTTTGTTTTTATATGATAATTTGACGTGATTGTCACTTGACTTTTATGTGGATTCTGTGTTCTATTTAGTTGCCATTTCGTGAAAATAATTTCATTTAGGATTTTTCATCTGCAAATAATTAATTAATTAAATTTGAAAAGAGGTATTAATCTATTTACCAAGAATATGAATTAAAGAAGACGTTGTTCTTGCTGAGTTACTTTTCCATACTTATTGTTGTTTTTTATACACATTGTGTTCAGTTGTGGCTATCTGTTGTGAAATTAATTAATTTCGTTGTACCGTTGGAAAGGTTGTGGCCTACCTACAATTTGTAAATACGAGTTGATTATCCTGTGCTGTTGTGATAATATTCTGTGTGAATTGTTGTGTGATTTGGGTTACTGTTTTGTGACGCATAAGGGTGGTATTCCATTGTTGAAATTATGCGGGCATAAGGGTGGCATTTCACTGTTGTTATATGTATTAGGATATTGTCTGGGCGGAGTGATAAGGGAGGCTATTAAACGGCGCAATAAGGGAGGCTATGTAGGAGTGATAAAGGTGGCTATAGGAGCGATAAGGGTGGCTATTGATATTGTCAGGGCGGAGGGATAAGGGAAGCTATTATAGGAGTGATAAGGGTGGTGGCTATTATAAGGGATGATATGCAATGATGTGGGGTTATTGTGCTGGTGATTTTCATGTGATGTTGTGATTTTCCTTGTGTTTATTTTTATACCTTGTGCAACTTGTCTTGTTGTTTTGGTAAACTTTATAATAGTCTGATCTATGTTAAAATTTTGAGCCTATGGCTATTGCCGGGCAGATTATGTTATTGGCACGTGAACTGCCCGTGCAGATGTGATATGAAATGTGGGCACGAGGTGCCAGGAAAATATATTGATTAGTTATTAGTACTTGAACTGCCCGTGCAGGTGTGATATGAAATGTGGGCATGAGGTGCCAGGGAAATGTAATAATTTTTATTATTGGCGCATGATTTGTCAATGTGGTTATGATAGAAATATGGGCCCAAGGTGCCGTGAAAATATGAAAGTGGGCTGACACCCGTGTTTTATGATTATGAAATGAGGTGTCACAGAGTGACTTTTATTTGAAAGAAGTATATTCCAAAGATATTTATTTGAAAGACTTATATTCGAATGATATTTATTTGAAAGAAGTATAGTCGAAAGATATTTATTTGAAAGAATTATATTCGAAAGATATTTATTTGAAAGAAGTATATTCGAAAGATATTTATTTGAAAAGATTTATACGTGGAAGATTTATATTTGAAGGACTTGATTAATTGGTTGTACTCGTGTTCCTTATTCGTTTGAGCAATAATTATGGTGTTCTTGTTGTCTTGCCGTTTATATCACTAACTGATTTTGTTGCTATCATAGCTAGTTGTTTTCCAGTACTATTGTATACTGCTATATATCACAGATTATTTGACTAGTGAATGTCTTGACTGTACCTCGTCACAACTCTACCGAGGTTAGTCTTGATACTTACTAGGTACCGACTGTGGTGTACTCACACTACACTTCTGCATATTTTTGTGCAGAGCTAGGTATTGGAGATATCGGATTAGGACAGAGATTAGAGTGTGATCGCAAGGATTCAAGGTGAGCTGCTTGGTCATCGAAGTCCCTTGGAGTCTGTCCATTCTATTATACTGTCAACTCTTATTCGAACAATATTGTATATTCGGTCCTTGAGATCATTGCATGTATTCAGTTAGAGTTTGTGACTCTGTATTACCAGTCTTGGATGGTTGTTATATTTGTTTTAGCTTTTGGTTTCGACACTTGTTTTAAATTATATGTTTCAAAAAAATGGCTTGAATTGTAATTGTTATAGGCTTACCTAGTCTTAGAGACTAAGTGCCATGGCGACGCCTGTGGTGGAATGTTGGGTCGTGACAGCCATGGTGCAGATGTCATTCAAGCATATGGCGGAGAGGTTTGCTGAAAGATCCCGAAGTGCTTTTTCATTGATGTAAAGGGGTGTTAAATTTATGCCACAGCCGATGAAACGATTTGAGAAATATAGGAAGCGAGCACAGTGGCATACATTTTTGTTGTATTACAATGAGCGAAATATTTTTGAAGTTCGCACTGGTCTGCATTAAAATCGCTGTAATAATACCCACTCCATCAATGAATCTAGAAGATTATGTTTGTGTCGGAAATTGTCGATCAATCACTTGCCATGCTAACATGCCATAAGTGCTTTCAACATACAGGTTTTGCTGCGATGAGGTACGTCGATAAAGAATATAGTGTTGCTACATACGAAAATACCTATAGTGGCCACTTACAACCAATGGGTGCTGAGCATTATTGGCCACTGGAACAATTTAAAATGGTGTGCAACAAGGATTATGTGCGTCAACTGCAAGTGTAATAAAGAACGTGGATACGGAACCAAATGGATGTTGATGATACCGTTTATGCGCATAAATGTGGTATATGTTTCCAAACAGGACACCATTGACGCAAATGTCCTTCAGTTGGTTTGGGAAGCGGTGGTAATTCAGCTCCCCGTGGCAGTTGATCAATGTGCCTAACTTTTAAGGATAAACTTAGTGTTTAGTTGTAGTATTTTTGTCATACTAAATGTATATTTTGGTGTTGTTTGCAATATTTAAGAAATAAAATTAAGTTTCCTATAGGCTTAAATCTAATTGACATTTAGCATTGAATATCAAATACAACAATTAAAAATAACTTCAACAAATAAATAACAATTTTCATTCACCACTATCATCATTGTTTGCCACTATTTTATTGTCATTGGCTTCATCTTCTTCGTCAACATCTTGTATGCATCCGTCCAGACCGAGGGCATCATAGTCTAGGCCCTAGTTGACACTCATTTCTTGTATTTCATCGCTAACATCAATAAGAGCACTTGCTTGATTTCTACAACAATATAGGACTCCTACGTCTGACGTTTGCGGTAGAAACTTAGGTGGTCCCTCCCACTCGACAACTGTTGGAAATACAGGATAATCAATATCTCTATGCAATTTTTTATTTTCTAATTAAAACCCAATATTGATCCTCCGTTCCTTGCAGGAGTTAAGATCATCCAATGCATGATGAATGGCTAGTGCCTTATCCATCTCTAAAATCTCCTTCATCAAATGTTGAATCACTTCTGGTTCATCTTTGTGTGTGTTTGTTTGGAATGTTACAGACAGTGCTCTTGGTACAACTAGCCCATGCCAATGGCATAGTATTTTAAAATCACAGCTTTTTGAGTAAAGGGGAACCCATTGTAGTTTTTCACTCTAAATTCACATACCTTCAGGCTCTGTAGAATGCGCTTCTCTCCCAATAATGTGCCCTGCAACTTTGAGATTAGTGTGTAAATTGATAGGCTTATTTTTCAAGGGACGTAAAAAACCATACCACTTGTCATCGACCACGATTGTGTTATGATGTGTTCCATGGGGATCTGTTGAACTACCTTCACCTTTTTGTCTCTTCTTAAACCACTTATTAAATGTTAGTGGCTTTTCTGAAATGGATATTGTAATGGTTCTTGAAATGGTTTTTGAATACTTGAATATTGGTTCAACTTAAAAGAACTAAACTGCACAAACTTGTATGTTAAACGTAGCACATCACCAATATGCGTTATGTGTATTGTCATGCCAACCTGATTCAGTTGTCGACCTGAAAAAGCTGCACCGACTTGTACCGTAAAGAATCATTAGCACGTGAAACGTAGCGCATCACCAATATGTGTTATATGTATTGTCATGTCAACTTGAAAAGTTGTCGACTTTAAAAAGTTATACCGACTTGTACCATAAAGAATCACTAGCACGCGAAACGTAGCACATCACCAATATGCATTATGTGTATTGTCATGTCAACCTGAAAAAGCTGCAACGACTTGTACCGTAAAGAATCATGAGCACGCGAAATGTAGGGCATCACCAATATGCGTAATGTAACCTAAAATCACTCTTAGCTGCCTATAAAAACCCCGCACATTTTGCATTATTATTTGCGGCGTAACCAAACGAAGAAAACAACTTTCTATAAATATTTCAAGTTCGAGCATTACCACATGTCTGGACGCAATGTCGTACCAAGGTGTTACTATGGCAAACGTGCAATTTTAAATCCATGTTGATCAAATTGCAATCTAGGATGCAGACATTGGATGTGTAAACAAGTTGTTAGTTATTATTATTGAAAGTTATGTTGGTTAATAGATTATGTATAACATGTTAATTAATAGTCTTTTGTTGTCATCCCCACTTGTAGGACAAAAATCATGTGGTTTTGAAGAATGGTATGATGAACCCATTAACCAGGAATACTACAAAACATGTTTGCTAAATGTTTGGAATCTAACCAGTGTGTATGAACTCCAGATCTTGAAACTCTAAGAACAACTTGCAACAATGAAGGAGAAACTAAAAGTGGAAGAAGAAGAAAATGATCGGTTGTAAGAAAATTTTCAATGGTTGAAGCATAGAATAATGGGCGATATTGACTAAACAAACACAGAGATGCGTTAAGTGTAGTTTTTTATTTTTATGTTGTACGTGTCATATTATTTGTAATTTTTAACGAATTTAAATTTCTGTTAATCTATCTTATTTTTTTGTCTTCTAGTTTTATATAATAAATAACCCAAAAAATAAAAACACATGCGCAAATTATGTAAAACATCAATAAGTTTACCGTTAGATATTTCATGTCATATATACAACTCAAAATACATATTAATGAGTCCCACAACCTGTATGCTTTAAAACATTGGCTGGCCTGAGGGGCATACCATCCCGCCCGTCTACGCTATCAAGATCATCCTTATCACATTGCCTCTTTATCGAAGGATGCGCTGCAGCATGATCGTCAGTAACGCTAGCAGGCTCAATAGAAGTGGCCAATGGGCCATCAGTAACCTACAAAATAATAAGATATTTTAGTATATGAAATATAGAATACTAACGTATGTGTTGGCAAAAAACATTAATGGTCAAACCATGGTCTCCGTGGGCTCCTGAATAAGATCATCCATTTCCGGCAAGCGAGTATCGCACAATGTGGCCTCCGTGACGGGTGATGACTAAATCTTTAAAAAATATAAATACCTTAGATATTACTGATTAATCTATAAGGTAAAAAATAAATTGAAGTAATAGTAATACAAACAAACCTGCAACTGAGTAGCCACACAATGCTCTGTGGGAACTCAGAGGTGCACTGGAGTGGATGAAGGCTGTGACGTCTCGACCCGATATGATGTGTCCCTATCTATGCCTGAAAGATCCTTAGCAGCCCTCAGTGATGAGCCATAACTCAATTGTCGCCCACTATTCACCTATGATATCGGACGATCCTCTGCAACCCTCGATGGCTCTGGACGATCAGGAAAATACTGATCCTAATCATGCTACGTAATGGCGATGCCCGTGATCAACACTGGAGCTGACGGGGTCAACTGTGAAGTACCTAGTGCCAGCTGAAGGCTGAATGACAGCATATCATGATGAGCATCGTGTGGCTCGGGGTAGTCACAAGGCTGATCAGCTCCAATACCCTCCACGGGTGCCTCAGCGCCCCCTTACTGGGGACCCCATCCTTGCCGACCACCACGACCAAGTAGGCCACCCCTTCCTCTCTGGCCATGCCTACCACGTTTTGGGGCCATGTGTGGCCCATGATGGTACTCCTCAGGCGGCACATACGCAGCCTCATAACCTAACTTCACATCCTCTTGGGCACGTCTTAATGTGTCAAAAGCAAGATCAACAACTCGGCGACCAAGCCCGTGCACAACTTCTGTCCCGTCGCCTGCATGCTGTGGAATCTCCAATCTCAACTGGTAGAACCGGTGTAAGCCAATAGCCTGTGTAGCATATAAAATATTAATTAAGGAAGGATGTTAAAGTAATGTAACATTATAAGTAAGCATATCAAATAACATACCAATGCCTCATGCCTCCCGGCGTATGGAACATAGCGGCCACCAGCGTGATGAATGGGATTCCCGATCGGAAGGCGAGTAACACTGCGATACCAACCCATGTACTCATGCTCCCTGTCCAAATGGTCATGTGGAGGGTATGGCGGAATCAGGCTATACCTTTGATCCCAATCCTCTATCTGGGCCTCCAGCCAGGCCAAGTATGTGTGGTCGACCTTGCAGCAATCATCCCGTTGGTAATGTGTCATGTGCCAAGTGGGCAGAATAGGTATAAGCTGGCGTTGACCAAACTGTCGAAGGACTGGCTCGGTGGCATGATGCTCGACTATATCGAAACATACAAGTGGGATTGAAGACATCCACATAACTCGACCGGGGGAGCAATAATCTGGCAATCCAGCTACGAGCTCGTCGCTATGTGGCATCCATATGAACTATTTATTAAACATAAGAATCGTGAGTTAACGCAAGATAGATCAAGAATTATCAAACAAACTTAGTCATATATGTACCTGAGTGTCTTCAAGCAAATCCAACAGATCCTTGTAATAAAGGAGATGATGTTGATCCTCGACCTCGCGGGCATGGCCTCGCCTATCTATCCACCTCCTAGCTAGTGGTAGAAACGGTGGAAGTGGTGCATCTGGAGCTATCGGTGGTAGAGGTGGTTGGATTTGCAGGAACCGCTCCTAGGCCCAAACCTAATAGTGATAGTGGACGTAAAATTTAAGTCATTTTTTACTATCTCTGTTATAATCATGAAAAGAATTGATTATGTTATCACCTGCAGCAACGCAAGAAAATTGGCAACGTCTCTCAAGGTGCCCAAGGACAACTGGCACAGCTGCCTATAAAGGTAAACTAGAACAGCTCCACTCCACCTATAATCGGGTAACTCATCTAGCCGCTCCAGATGATGCAGAAATTGCAAGCTAACTAGGTTTACCGAAGTGCTACAGAACAGAATACCACCAAACATCATCAGCAGTAGTAGCCTCGTCTGTCGGTCAATAGCCTCTGGCGGTGAGTCATTAGTAATCTTCACGTGCAGTGCTGCCAAATGTTGCCTAATGGCGATAACTGCAATCGATTGGCACCACCCAAAGCACTCGGCTCCGCAGGCTGAAAATCGGTGAGCCTTTGCAACATATGTTGATAGTCATCTCTCGTATAGTCCCAAAGAGCATACGGGTAGCTGACAGCCATACCATTAATGGGCAACCCGAATAGAACCTCCACATCCTCTAGTGTGATAGTAAACTCGCCGATAGGTAGATGAAATGTGTGTGTCTCCAGTCGCCACCGCTCTATCATAGCCGTGATCAGGGGCCAATCAAACTGCAATCAGTCGATCTCTATAATCTGGTAAACCCCCATCCGCTCAAGGCATCTAATTGTACGGGGATGAGGTGGGTAGTCCCGAATGAACTCTCAAAGATCGTCTATACGTGTAGGGTGGAAGGTTAGGGACAGACACTATCTATCCCATATGTGTGAAGATCTATGGCCACCCTGGAGCAACAGTAGCTCTCGAACAACAGGTCCAGGATGCATAGGCGGAAGCTCCATGACGATGTTTGTAAATTCAACAATATTAATTAAAGTATATTTCTCTTAATCGTTTAACATCTTTAAATTTATTGCGATATTTTTTATATTAATATTTAATCGATAAATTTTCTATATAAAAAATTACTTAGGTTGATAAATTTTCTATATTATTAATTTATACGTTCGTTTCTTACATTTTTTTTACTAAACTTCGGTAGGGTTTTGTTTGAACTGTCATATTTTTGGGTTATAAGAGAATTAAATATTTAATTTTTATAACTAATCAACATATATTTAATAACTATTCATAAAAAAAAAATACTTAGGTCGATAAATTTCCCATATTATTATTATTATTATTATTATTATTATTATTATTATTATTATTATTATTATTATTATTATTATTATTATTATTATTATTATTATTTTATATGTTAGTTTCTTACATTTTTTTACTACAATTTGGCTGGATTTTGTTGAAGTGTCATTTTTTTCAGATATTTTTGTGTTGTAAGAGAATTAAATATTTAATTTTCATAACTAATCAAGATATACTTAATAATTATTCATATGAAAATACTTAGGTTGATAAATTTTCTGTATTAATATTTTATATGTTAGTTTCTTACATTTTTTACTAAAATACGGCAGGGTTTTGTTTGAACTGTCATTTTTTTTTCAGATTTTTTGAGTTATAAGAGAATTAAACATTTAATTTTTATAACTAATCAACATATATTTAACAATTATTCATATAAAAAATATCTTAGGTCGATAAATTTCCTATATTATTATTATTATTTTATATATTAGTTTCTTACATTCTTTTACTACAATTCGGCTGGATTTTGTTTGAAATATCATTTTTTTCAGATATTTTTGTGTTGTAAGAGAATTAAATATTTAATTTTCATAAGTGATCAAGATATATTTAATAATTATTCATATAAAAAATACTATAAACTTAATACTAAATAATGTTCAATTTATTCGTAACAAATTGTTTGTTAACTTTTATATTTTACCCAAAAATTCGGTAGCTTCTCTTTTGAACCGTCAACTAATTATTTTATGATTCATTTCTAATATTTTATTGTTATCTAGTAATACATTAATTCATAATTGAGTACTCTAACCGGGTTACTTAATGAGGGCACGTAGTTTTTATTCTAGACTAAAGAATCCTAAATAGCACTAAAGTGACACTACTCTAAATGGCTATAAACAACATCAACTAACATAAACTAAAATTTATTATCAGTTTTACGAGGCTAAAGGGTATTACATAACAATAAAAGGAACTACATAATACTAAAGGACACTATAAAATAATAAATCACATATTATTATATGTACAATACTAAAGTTACATATAACGCTAATTATTCAATAAAAGAATAATATACAATTTTCATAATTTTTTGCACATAGATAAACTAATCCGGATAAAAACAAAAAAATAACTATATCAAAAAAGGATCACAAAAAGCATACAGCACAGTAAAAATGACTTATATATATGAGTTTTACTATAAAAGTGAGTCGAAATACCTTGTTTTAGAGTTTTTTGAATTGAGAAGAATTGACAATTTGTCCACCGAACAAGCAGTAGAAGAGAAAGACTACACGGCAACGCCTTGGATTGGGTGATAGCTTGCTAAAATAATGAGGGGACACGGTTTTTGGTAGACGTGTCGGCTCCAATAGAGCTTTTAGCTTCAAATTTTGGTTTTTTTTTT
>MCJB01052366.1:0-22818 GCA_002018475.1 Nicotiana obtusifolia | reverse complement strand
AATTTCAGTAGGTAGGACAAAAAGGAAAAAAGGTCTTTGTTTTCCACTGATTTATTCATTTTTATTCTTTTTCTTAATAATTTGCAAACATGTCAATCAACAAAAATAGTAGTTGTAAATATATAATGAGAATGTCAAAATATTCCTATCTGGTATTTTCTAGTACAATTTTTGCAGTTCATGCTCAGAAGATTAATTGATTTTCGCTCAAATTAAAAAGTATCTGCAAAAAAGGTATATAAACAATTCTCATAACATACATACAATTCTCATAATTGTATCTGCAGAAAATAACTGTAACGATAATTGTCATAACATACATACAAAACTAAACAAGACTAAAAGCTCTATCCTTTGTGTTGCATATCTGCATATCTGCATATCAGTAAGGAGTAAAACATATCTTTTCATATGACTGCTGAAAACGATTGCTACTATAAAATCTATGTTAGGATGGAATTTTCATCACATTTGTCATGGCATAATATTTTAATTTGTGAACTAAATTTTCATGACATTTGCCATGACATAATATCCACTATTAGGCCTAGGATTTCTTGCTATAAATAAAGGAGCTTCTCCTCATTTGAGAGCACACCAATTCAAGAGCTTTTCATTCTTGTCTTTCTTTCTCCTCCTTTATTTCATTATAGAGTATTTTGTAAGAGAGTGCGTGTTGGGAAACACTTGTGTGAACCCATTATTTGGAGTGATCTTGTGAGGTTATTCTCTTGGGTATTTGGGATTAATTAGAGTATTTACTCTAATTTTGTACTCTTGTTGGTATAGTAAATTTATTCATCTCTGCTTGTGGACGTAGGTCACCTTGACCGAACCACCTTAAATTTGTGTCTTCTTTATCTTCTTTAATTGCCATTAAAATCAACTTGCATATTCTTTGTTATTGTCACTATAATTTGTTTGGTTAAATTTCGCACTACCCGATTTCCCGATCCCAAATTGGTATCAGAGCCAGACCTAACCGCGTTAGTTTAAATAGCCAAAATGACTAACAAAGTTTTATGTTGAGAAATTTGACAGAAGTGCAAACTTCGGAATGTGACAATTAAAGATGAAAGCTATCCTAATTCAGGATGGCTTAGATTTGGCACTACAAGGAAAGGGGAAGAAGCCAGATAAAATGACGGACGAGGAGTTTATCGTCATAGACAAAACGGCAAAAGCATGTATTATTTTAAATCTCTCAAATGAGGTTTTGCGTGAAGTTGCAGTGAAAAGCTCAGCCAAAGGCATATGGGGAAAGCTGAAAACTCTATATATGAAAAGAACAGTAGAAAACAGGCTTTATCTAAAGCAAAATCTCTACACTTTTCGTATGGCTGAAGGTACCTCTATACTTACACATCTTGATACTTTTGATTCTCTTCTTATGAATTTAAGTAACATAGATACTAAAATCAAAGATGAGGATCAAGCTCTGTTATTGCTTGTTTCCTTACCCTAGTCGTTTAAGCATATAAGAGAAACTATAATTATGGAAAGGATAATATCTCTTATAAAGATATCAAATCTATTTTGAAATCAAAAGAACAAATAGATAGAGATATTACTAGGAAAACTAGTGGGAACCGGGAACCAAGGGGAAGACTTATTCATAAGAGGTAGATCCAATAAGAAAGATTCAAGTAGTGAGAGACCTAAATCAAGGTCAAAATTCAGATACAGAAATGTCATGTGTAAATATTATCAAAGGAGAGGTCACATTATTTCTAAATGCTTTAAATTGAACAAACAAAAGCATATAGAAAAGGAAAATGAGCGTAAAAATACTGACACTGCCGAAGCAAGTGTAGTTGCTGATGAGACTGAGGGAACTACTTTTTTAGCAACTAATAATAGTTTCAAATCTAACAATGAGAGAATTTTAGATTCGGGTTGTTCTTATCATATGTGTCCCAATGAAAATTTATTTACTACATATGAATCTATTGGAGTGGAATTGCCTTGATGGGCAACAATGTTACCTGGAAAGTTGTTGGAAAAGGTACAGTCCGAATTAAAATGCACGATGGTGTGGTGAGAACTCTCACTGATGTTAGACATGTTCCTGACTTGAAGAAAAAGCTCATCTCTTTGGGCACTCTGAATCTCTTGGGTGCAAGTACACAAGTGAAGGTGGAGTTCTGAAAGTTTCTCATGGTGCTCTGGTGATCATGAAAGCACACAGATCTGGTATGTTGTATACTCTATTGGGATCTACTGTTACAGGTGTTGTTGCAGTTTCAATATCGGATAAATCAAATTCTGACATCACCAAGTTCTGGCATATGCGATTGGCGCATATGAGTGAAAAAGGTCTTCAGCAAAAGAGGTCTCTTATAGAGTTTTGTGAACATCATGTGTTCATAAAGCAAAAGAGAGTCAGCTTCAAATCTCCATCGATTCATAGAACAAAAGGTATTTTGGTTTACATTCCTTCAGATCTTTGGGATCCTTCGCGTACCCCATCTAAAGGTGGTGCCAGGTGTATGTTAACTTTCATTGATGATTATTCAAGGAAAGTTTGGGTTTATTTCCTGAAAAATAAAAGTGATGTTTTCTTAAATTCAAACAATGGAAAGTTTTGATTGAGAATCAAACAGGAAAACAGGTTAAGCGGCTTAGAATAGATAATGGCTTAGAATTTTATAATGATGAATTCAACGAATTTTGCAAGAATGAAGGAATTCCTCAACATCGTACTGTGAGAATGACACCTTAGCAAAATGTTGTGGCGGAAAGGATGAATAGAACTCTCTTGGAAAGGGTTCGTTGCATGATCTCAAATGTTGGGTTGACAAACGCCTTTTGGGCAGAAGCTATCTTTACAACTAGTTATATTGTCAACCGAACTCCTTCTGCACCATTGAACTTTAAGACACTATAGAAAATATAGTCAGGTACTCCTGCTAATTATTCTAATATAAATATATTTGGTTTCCCTGTATACATGCATGTAAATGATGGAAAATTAGAGCCAAGAGCTAAAAAGTTCATTTTTCTAGGGTATGCATTTGGAGTGAAAGGATACCGACTATGGTATCCTGATCTCATGGCACCAAAATTTATAATTAGCAGAGATATAACCTTTGATGAATCCTTTATGTTGCATTCTAGAAAAGAATCTTCTAGTTCTTGTAATACAGATAAAGGAAAGAGTACACAGAACTAGGTGAAGGTTGAGTGTGACGACCAGGTAAATCGTCTCATGGGTTACTGCTCCGTCTTTCCCAATTTCTGTATCATTATGCCTTGTTATTCGTGCTTTGGGTAATTAAGTTGAGTCAGTTCGCGTTCGGAGTAGATTTGGTAAGGAATGAGACACTTAGTCTCTTTCAAGAAGGTTTAAGTCATAAAAGTCAACTGGATGTTGACTTATGAGTTAGAGGGCTCGGATGTGAATTCCGATGATTCGATTAGTTTTGGGTGATGATTTATGGCATAGGAGTGTGATCAGAATTAGCGTTGGAGGTCCCGTGTAGAATTAGGCTTGAATTGGTGAAGTTAGAATTTCGACGATTTTCGGTTGAGAGGCGAGATTTTGATCCGAAGGTTGGAATGGAATTATGAAAGTTGCTGTAGCTTTGATATGTGATTTAGGACTTGTGTGTAAAATTTCAGGTTATTTTGGCGTGGTTTGGTTGGGTTTAGATTAAAATAGCGACTTAGAGGAGTTTGAAAACCTTAGGCTTGAATTCAATATGAATTGGTGATTGATAGGTTGTTTTGAGCGTTACGAAGGTCGGAACAAGTTTGAATAATGGTATGGGATATGTTGGCATGTTTGGTTGAGGTTCCAGAGGCCTCGGGTGAGTTTTGGGTGGTTAAACGGATTAAACCATCGTCGAAAAAGAAAAAGTTGCAGAAAAATCAGGTGAGAATGCGGACCGCATAACCCAATTGCGGACCGCATATCTCACAATGAAGTTGCAAACACAAGCAGAAATCTGGGCAAGATTCGTGTCAAAAATGCGGACAGAATGCGAACCACAAACGTGAAATGCGAACCGCATATTTGACAGTGGATATCGCATACTGAGACAGAAACTTAGACAAAAATCTACGTCAGAAATGCAACGAGAATGCGAACCACAAACATGAAATGCGAACCGCAAACCTCGCTTTGTGCTGATTTCGCGGTGAAGGCTAGGGCTATCTTCGTGATGGCTACGTCAAAGCGAACCGCATACCTGTTATGCGACAGGTATGCGATCGCATATCTGTCCGGATGGGGGTGTTTCCAGCTTGTTTTTTGACCACTCTATAAATAGAACTCAGTGCTTATTTTGCCCTACAAGACCCATTTTCGTTACCCACGAAGAGAAACACCTCCAAACACCATAGAATCACAACAAATCAACCTCAAAACCATATCAAAGGGAGAATTTCTTGAACAAGCTCTTAAAGAAGAGAGCTTTGACCATCTTGAACGTAGTTGGAGCTAGGGAACTCAGATTGAAGCGAAATCTTGAAGGATTTTTGGAAGATTTTCAAGAGAAATCTCGAGGTAAGTGTTCCTACTCAATTTTGGAGGAACTACCTCAGTTTATCACCGTGTTTAGCAATCAATTGATGACTTAAGTTGGAAAAATGGTGGAAAGCCCTAAAGTTTATCGAGGGTTGGAGGTCTATCCGATGTCGGAATTCGATAAATTTTATATGGTTGAAATCGTGAGGAGATAAGGAACCCGTTGAGGTGATAATTACCAAATTTTGAGAAGTGGGCCCGGGGCTCGGGTTTTCTAATTTCAGGATTTCTTGGTATTTTTCGATTGTTTCGCTTGGGCTTTGTTCCCAAACATATTGTGATGTAATTGTTCTGAATTTGGGCAGATTCGACGCACGTAGAGGCTAATTCAAAGGGCAATGGCGTCGCGGGATAAGGATTTAGCCGATTTGAGGTGAGTAATATTTGTAAATGATGTCCTGAGGGTTTGAAACCCCGGATTTGCACATCGTAGTGCTTTATTGTGTCGTTTACTACTGGGGATTGTGACTTGGTCCATCCCGAACGAGTATTTTACTACGTATTTGATTCAAACTTATTGATATCATCATATTTGGGCATCTCGCTGGTTATGTGAACCCTTCAGGGGTATTTGTTACTGAATTGATTCATTTCATAAACTCAGTTTTGAAACTCAAATGATATTTTCAAATGATTTTAATGGAATCGGGTGGCACGCCACCAGAGATGTGATGTGAATGGATCGGGTGACACGCCGTCACGAGATATCGCGCTACTAAACCCCCCACATTGAGCGCCAGGTACTCAGGGAATGGGTGGCACGCCGCCACGATAGTCATGACTTGCATTGCATCTTTGTTGTGTTGGTGTTGTTTCCATTTACTTCAAGTTATTTGCTTAGAATATTTACATGTTTTTACCGTTCCATCGTTGATTGCTCTAAGTCTTATGTGTTTCTTACTTTCAGTCATTATTTATATGTATTACTCACTGAGTTCGAAGTACTCACACTACTCCCTGCACCATGTGTGCAGATTCAAGCATTAGCGGTTCCGCCCCGAGGTATTGACTGCTATTGTCAGGGTGGTGATTCAGAGACTACGAGGTAGCTGTTGGCGTTCGCAGCCCCGTATCTCTTTTATTTTGTTGTTTCCACTTTCTTCAAACAATTGTACCTAAGATATTGTAATAGTTATCTTGCTATTAGAGTTTTATTAGTGGCTCATGGCTTTGTGACACACCAGTTCGGGCTGTAGTAGGGATGGTTCACTATACTTTTCCGCAAATTACGGTTACTAAACCATATTTATATCATTTTCGTATTGTTTAACTGTTTGAGTGAAGTGTAGTTGGATTGGATGGTCTTGTCTTCAAGAGAGGCGCCATCACGACTTGGTTGGGATTTTGGATCTTGACAAGTTGGTATCAAAGCCTAGGTTACATAGGTCTCGCGAGTCATGAGCAGGTTGAGTAGAGTCTTGCGGATCGGTACGGAGACGTCTGTACTTATCTTCGAGAGGCTGCAGAACCTTTTTAGGAAAATTCCATATTCTTGAAATTCTTGTCGTGCAAACTTGTTGATTCGAGAACTAAAACTTCTACTATCATGTCTTCTCACAGATGGTGAGGCCACGAACTACAGGACGAGGTGGGCGACCACCAGTTTCACCCATTGAGGCCACCAGAGGCCGTAGACGCAGTCGTGGTCGTGGTATAGGCCGAGCGGCGAGGGCAGCATCTGTTGATCCACCATCTGCCCCAGCTCAGGAACATACTCCAGCAGCCCCAGTTCAGGAACCAGCTATGCCTACAGCAACTGCAGGTCTTCAGAAAGCCTTGGCTCAGATCTTAACTGTTTGCACTGGCCTGGCTCAGGCAGTTTCAGCCAACACAGCAGCAACTACTTCACAGGCCGGTGGAGGCAATCAGACTCTAGTTGCCCATACACCTGAGCAGGTAGTCGAGGGACTACAAATGCCGGGGGCACCTCCAGCCCAGCCAGCTGCACCGGCTCAAGAATTCATAGTACCAGTTATGCCAGATGATGAACAACGTCGTCTTGAGAGGTTTGGCAGACTCCAGCCTCCATCATTCAGTGCTGCTGAGGGCGAGGATGCCCAAGGTTTTCTTGACAAGTGTTAGCGAATGCTCCGGACAGCTGGGATTGTTGAGTCTAGCGGCGTGGCATTTACCACATTTCAGTTTACGGGAGCTGCCTTTAATTGGTGGGAGGCGTACGAGAGGCATAGGCCGATTGATGCAGCGCCCCTTACTTGGCAACAATTCTCCGCTCTTTTCTTGGAGAAGTAAGTGCCGCAGTCCCGCAGAGAGGAGCTGCGTAGACAGTTTGAATGGCTGCTACAGGGGGATATGACTCTATCACAATACGAGCCAAGATTTTCTGAATTGGCTCGACATGCTGTCTGGATGGTTCCGACTGATCGTGAAAGGATCAGGAGGTTTGTGGATGGCCTTAACTATAATCTCCGTATTTTTATGACTAGGGAGAGAGTATTGGGCGCTACTTTTGTGGAAGTGGCTGATACAGCTCGCGAGATTGAGACGGTTCGCCGTTAGGAGCGAGAGGAGAGGGAGGCTATGAGGCCTCAAGGATCGGGTAATTACAGTGGTACTCCTTCGAGAGGCCAGTTTCAGTAAGGTAGAGGCCGTTCATTCAGGCCTGCTCAGACAGTAAGCCCAGGGTATAGTGGGGCATCTGCAGGTCGTAGTTATCATGGGTTGCAGCAGGGCCAGTCATCACTCAGCGCCCTTCCAGCTCATTCTTTGTCAGCCCAGGGTCCTTCTAGACCGAGTGCATCTGCTAGAGCATCAGTGAGCTGTTATGAGTGTGGCGAGATGGGTCACATACGGAAATATTGTCCTCATCGTGGAGCTAGATCATTCCAACATAGGGGTCAACCCTCGACTTCTGCTCCAGTTACTTTATCACCCGCCCAGCCAGCTAAGGGTGGTGGTCAGGCAGCCAGAGGTCGCCCCAAAGGGGGAGGTCGAGCAGGCAGTGGCCAGGCTCGATTCTATGCTATTCTAGGCAGGACAGATGCCAGTGCTCAAACACCGTTATTATATGTATTATTTCAGTCTGCCACAAAGACGCCTCTATATTATTTGATCCCGGTTCCACTTATTCATATGCGTCTTCATATTTTTTTCATTATTTGGGTACGCCCCGTGAGCTTCTTGCTCTACCTTTTCATGTGTCTACCCTGATGGGTGACACTGTTATTGTGGACCATGTGTATCAGTCGTGCGTAGTAACTATTGGGGGTCTGGAGACCCGAGTGGACCTATTGCTACTAAGCATGATAGATTTTGATGTTATTTTGGGCATGGATTGGCTATCTCAATGTCGTGCTATTTTAGACTGTCATGCTAAGATAGTTACCTTGGCTATGCCGGGTGTGCCTTGGATCGAGTCGCATGGCATGACTGATTATATTCCCGGTAGGGTGATATCATACTTGAAAGCCCAGCGTATAGTTGGGAAGGGTTGCCTTGCATACCTAGCTTATGTAAGGGATGTTGGAGCTGAGACTCCAAGCATCGATTCTGTTCCAGTTGTGCGGGATTTTCCCGATGTATTTCCTGCAGACCTGCCGGGCATGCCACCGGACAGGGATATTGATTTCAGTATTGACCTGGTGCCGGGCACTCAGCCCATCTCTATTCCACCGTATAGAATAGCAATAGCGGAGTTGAAAGAATTAAAGGAGCAACTTCAGGAACTCCTAGATAAAGAGTTCATTCGCCCTAGTGTGTCACCTTGGGGTGCACCAGTTCTATTTGTGAAAAAGAAGGATGGCACAATGAGAATGTGCATCGACTATAGGCAATTGAACAAGTTAACAATCAAGAACAAATATCCTTTGCCTCGCATTGATGATTTATTTGACCAGCTTCAGGGAGCACGAGTGTTCTCTAAGATTGATCTCCGTTTAGGATATCACCAGTTAAAGATCAGGGATGCAGATATTCTTAAGACTGCTTTCCAGACTAGATATGGTCACTATGAGTTTCTGGTTATGTCTTTCGGGCTAACCAGTGCCCCGGCAGCGTTCATGCAATTGATGAACAATGTATTTCGGCCTTATCTAGATTCATTCGTGGTGGTATTTATCGACGATATTTTGGTGTACTCGCATAGCCAGGAAGAGCACGCAGAGCATCTGCGAGTTGTATTGCAGAGATTGAGGGAGGAGAAGCTTTATGCAAAATTCTCCAAGTGTGAGTTTTGGCTTGACTCAGTGGATTTCTTGGTGCACATAGTGACCAGTGAGGGTATACAGGTTGATCTAAAGAAGATAGAGGCGGTCCAGAGTTGTCCTAGACCGTCCTCAGTCACAGAGATCCGTAGCTTCCTTAGATTGGCAGGTTATTACCGTCGGTTTGTTCAAGGATTCTCATCTATTGCATCGTCCTTGACCAAATTGACCCAGAAGGGTATTCCATTTGTATGGTTGGACAAGTGTGAGGGGAGCTTTCAAAAGCTCAAGACAGCCTTGACCACGACTCCAATATTGGTTCTACCATCAGCCTCAGGTTCTTATACAGTATATTGTGATGCCTCGAGAGTTGGGATAGGTTGTGTACTAATGTAGGAGGGTAGGGTTATTGCTTATGCTTCTTGTCAATTGAAGCCTCATGAGAAGAACTACCCTGTGAATGATTTGGAGCTAGCTTCCATAGTTCATGCTTTAAAGATTTGGAGGCATTACTTATACGGCGTATCTTGTGAGGTGTTTACTGATCATCGTAGCCTTCAACATTTGTTCAAGTAGAAAGATCTAAATTTGAGACAGTTGCGATGGTTAGAGTTGCTTAAGGATTACAACATCACTATATTATACCATCCAGGAAAGGCCAATGTGGTGGCCGATGCTTTGAGCCGAAAGGCAGTGAGTATGGGGAGTTTGGCATACATTCCAGTTAGAGAGAGACCTATCGTAGTCGATGTCTAGACCTTGGCTAATAGGCTGGTGAGGTTAGACATCTCGGAATCTAACCGGGTGTTGGCTTGCGTGGTTTCTCGGTCTTCGTTATATGATCGCATCAGGAAGCGTCAGTATGACGATCCGCATTTGCTTGTCCTTAAGGACAGAGTCTAGCATAATGATTCTAAAAATATGACCATCGATGATGATGAAGTGTTGAGGATGCAGGGTTGGATTTGTGTACCTAATGTGGATGGGCTTCGGGAGTTTATTCTGGAAGAGGCCCACAGCTCGCGGTATTCCATTCATCCTGGTGCCGCCAAGATGTATCAGGATTTGAAGCAACACTATTGGTGGAGAAGAATGAAGAAGGATATTGTGGGATTTGTAGCTCGGTGTCTTAACTGTCAGCAAGTAAAATATGAACATCAGAGACCGGGTGGTTTACTTCAGTGAATAGCTATTCCCGAGTCGAAATGGGAGCGAGTCACGATGGACTTTGTCGTTGGACTTCCGCGAACTTTGAAGAAGTTCGATTCTATTTAGGTGATTATGGATCAGCTAACCAAATCCGTGCACTGCATTCCTGTGTGTACTACCTATTCCTCAAAATGGTTGGCAAGAATTTATATCCGAGAAATTGTTCGGCTGCATGGTGTTCCAGTTTCTATCATTTCAGATAAAGGTACTCAGTTTACTTTGCAGATTTGGAAATATGTGTAGTGGGAATTAGGTACTCAGGTGGAATTTGAGCACAACATTTCATCCTCAGACGGATAGGCAGTCCGAACGTACCATTCAGATACTCGAGGACATGTTGCGTGCATGTGCTATTGATTTCAGAGGTTTATGGGATGAATTTCTACCGCTTGCGGAGTTCGCTTATAATAACAGCTACCAGTCAAGCATTCAGATGGCTCCGTATGAGGCTCTGTATGGGAGACGGTGTAGATCTCCGATTAGTTGGTTTGAGCCCGGTGAGGCTAGGTTATTGGGGACTAACTTGGTTCGCGATGCTCTAGAGAAGGTGAAGGTAATCCAGGAGAGGCTCCGTAAAGCGCAGTTGAGGCAAAAGATTTATGCAGATAGAAATGTTCGAGATGTGTCCTACATGGTTGGCGAGAAGGTCTTGCTAAAAGTTTCGCCCATGAAAGGTGTTATGAGATTCAGGAAGAAAGGTAAGCTGAGTCCTCGCTTCATTGGGTCGTTTGAAGTACTTCGGAGAGTTGGGGAGGTATCATATGAGCTTGCTTTGCCACCCAGTCTGTCAAGTGTACACCCAGTGTTTCATGTTTCTATGGTCTGAAAGTATATTAGGGACCCATCTCATATTTTGGACTTCAGCACGATTCAGATGGATGACAATTTGACCTATGAGGTGGAACCAGTGGCCATTTTGGATTAAAGCCTAAGGTTAGAATTTCGACGATTTCCGGTTGAGAGGTAAAATTTTAATCCGAAGGTCGGAATAGAATTCTGAAAGTTGCTGTAGCTTCGATATGTGATTTAGGACTTGTGTGTAAAATATTAGGTCATTTTGACGTGGTTTGGTTGGGTTTAGATTAAAATAGCGACTTAGAGGAGTTTGAAAACCTTAGGCTTGAATCCAACGTGAATTTGTGATTGATAGGTTGTTTTGAGCGTTCCGAAGGTCGGAACAAATTTGAATAATGGTATGGGATATATTGGCGTGTTTGGTTGAGGTTCCAGAGTCCTCGGGTGAGTTTTGGGTGGTTAAACGGATTAAACCATCGTCGAAAAAGAAAAAGTTGCAGAAAAACCAGGTGAGAATGCGGACCACATAACCCAATTGCGAACCGCATATCTCACATTGAAGTCGCAAACACAAGCAGAAATCTGGGCAAGATTCGTGTCAAAAATGCGGCCAGAATGCGAACCACAAACGTGAAATGCGAACCGCATATTTAACAGTGGAGATCGCATACTGAGACAGAAACTTGGACAAAAATCTACATCAGGAATGCAACGAGAATGCGAACCGCAAACATGAAATGCGAACCGCATACCTTTTATGCGACGGGTATGCGATCGCATATCTGTCCGGACGGGGGTGTTTCCAGCTCAAGTTTTGACCACTCTATAAATAGAACTCAGTGCCCATTTTATCCTACATGAACCATTTTCGTTACCCACGAAGAGAAACACCTCCAAACACCACAGAATCCCAACAAACCAACCTCAAAACCATACCAAAGGGAGAATTTCTTGAACAAGCTCTTAAAGAAGAAAGCTTTGACCATCTTGAACATAGTTGAAGTTAGGGATCTCGGATTGAAGCGAAATATTGAAGGATTTTTGGAAGTTTTCAAGAGAAATCTCGGGGTAAGTGTTCCTAACTCACTTTTGGAGGAATTACCTCAGTTTATCACCGTTTTTTGCAATCAATTGATGACTTAAGTTGGAAAAATGGTGGAAAGCCCTAAAGTTTATCGAGGGTTGGAGGTCGATCCGATGTCGGAATTCAACAAATTTTATATGGTTGAAATCGTGAGGAGATAAGGAACCCATTGAGGTGATAATTACCACATTTCGAGAAGTGGGCCCGGGGCTCAGATTTTCTAATTTCTGGATTTCTTAGTGTTTTTCGATTGTTTCCCTTGGGCTTTGTTCCCACAACATATTGTGATGTAATTGTTCTGAATTTGGACAGATTCGATGCACATGAAGGCCAATTCAAAGGGCAAGGGCGTCGCGGGCTGAGGATTTAACCGATTTGAGGTGAGTAATGTTTGTAAATGATGTCCTGAGGGTTTGAAACCCCGGATTTGCACATCGTAGTGCTATATTGTGTCGTTTACTACTGGGGATTGTGACTTGGTCCATCTCGAACAAGGATTTTACTACGTATTTGATTGAAACTTATTGATATCATCATATTTGGGCATCTCGTAGGTTATGTGAACCCTTTAGGGGTATTTGTCATTGTTTACTAAATCATAATTTGGCATCTCGCTGGTTATGTGAACCCTTCAGGGGTATTTGTTACTAAATTGATTCATTTCATAAACTCATTTTTGAAACTCAAATGATATTTTCAAATGATTTTAATGAGATCGGGTGGCACGCCGCCACGAGATGTGATGTGAATGGATCGGGTGACACGCCGTCACAAGATATCGCGCTACTGAACCCCCCATAGTGAGCGCCGGGTACCCAGGGAATGGGTGGCAGGCCGCCACGATAGTCATGACTTGCATTGCATCTTTGTTGTGTTGGTGTTGTTTCCATTTACTTCATGTTATTTGCTTAGAATATTTTCATGTTTTTACTGTTCCATCGTGGATTGCTCTAAGTCTTATGTGTTTCTTACTTTCAGTCATTATTTATATGTATTACTCACTGAGTTGGAAGTACTCACATTACTCCCTGCAACATGTGTGCAGATTCAGGTGTTATCGGTTCCGCCCCGAGGTATTGACTATTATTGTCAGGGTGGTGATTCAGAGACTACGAGGTAGCTGTTGGCGTTCGCAGCCTCGTATCTCTTTTATTTTGTTGTTTCCACTTTCTTCAAACAATTGTACCCAAGATATTGTAATAGTTATCTTATTATTAGGATTTCATTAGTGCCTTATGGCTTTGTGACACCCCGGTTCGGGCTGTAGTAGGGATGGTTCACTATACTTTTCCGAAAATTACGGTTACTAAACCATATTTATATCATTTTCATATTGTTTAACTGTGTGAGTGAAGTGTAGTTGGATTGGATGGCCTTGTCTTCATGAGAGGCGTCATCACGACCGGGATGGAATTTTGGGTCATGACATTGAGATTGATATTCCTTCTGTGCTAAGCTTATCTATTTTGGAGCAAAATACAGTTGAAACTTCTGAAGTTGAGCCAGAAGCTGAAATTCCTGAAGTTGAGACTCTTGAATTTGAACCAGAAGAGGAGGAGTATTCCATAGACAAACATAGACCAAGAAGAGAAGGTAAACAACCATTAGGGTTTGGAGATTATGTTGCATTTGATTTTTTAGTTGCACAAGAAACTGAAGAAATTGGAGAACCATCAAAATATTTAGAAGCAGTTTTCTGGTGCTGAGTCAGTCGAGTGGCTGATTGCAATCAATGAATAAATTGAGTGTCACCACAAGAATGGTACTTGGTCTCTTGTGAAGCCGCCATCAGAAAAAAGAATTGTTGGTTGCAAATGGATCTTCAAGAAAAAGGATGGCAATCCATGGGTTGAAGATGCAAGGTATACCGATTAGTTGCAAAGGGCTATAGTCAGGTACCAGGAGTTGGTTTTAATGATATTTTCTCACCTGTTGTTAAACATAGCTCTATTCGTGTCTTTCTTGCCTTAGTTTCCATGTATGATTTGGAATTAGAACAACTTGATGTTAAGACAGCTTTCTTACATGGCGATCTTGAGGAACAAATATACATGCATCAACCCGAAGGATTTGAAATTGAAGAAAAAGAAGATCATGTTTGCTTGTTGAAGAAATACTTGTACGGATTAAAGCAGTCTCCAAGACAATGGTACAAAAGGTTTGATTCCTTTATGTTGAGTCATGGTTATTCGAGGAGCATGTATGATAGTTGCATTTACTTCCAGAAGTTAAATGATGGTTCATTTGTGTACTTATTACTTTATGTTGATGACATGCTCATTGCTTCTAAGGATTTAACAGAAATTCACAATTTGTAAAGTCAGCTGAAAAGTGAATTTGAGATGAAAGATTTGGGAGCAACTAAGAAAATCCTTGGCATGGAGATTAAAAGAGATCGAAAAGCCAACAGGCTACCCAGAAGAAGTATTTGGAGAAAATCTTAGAGAGATTTGGCATGAAAGATGCTAAACCAGTTAGTACCCCTCTTGTTGCTCATTTTAAGTTATCAGCTGCCCAGTCCCCGAAGTCAGAGGAAGAAGAGTGGTACATGGCACAGGTTCCTTATTCCAGTGCAGTCAGCAGTATTATGTATGCAACAGTTTGTACACATCCAGACATTTCACAAGCAGTGAGCGTGGTAAGTCGGCATATGGCTTTCCCTGGTAAAGTACATTGGCAGGATGTGAAATGGATTCTCAGATAATTGCAAGGTACTTCAAAAACATGTTTGGAGTTTGGGAGAAATACTAACACTTTGGTTGGTTTTGTAGACTCAGATTATGCAGGTGATCTTGATAAAAAAAGATCACTGGCAGGCTATGTGTTTTGCATTGGTAGTTGCGCTATTAGTTGGAAAGCTACATTACAACATGTAGTAGCTTTATCTATTTTGTAGGATAGTTCCTAATTTTTAGCTTAAGTCTGCTGTGTTTTTTTGCTATACAAAAACTGCAGTAGCAGCATTGAATTGGATCAGTCAAGAAATTTTCTTTTCTCGTTTACAGCCTCTTTCAATATTCTACTTTTCCTTCTTGAATATGTTTTACAATAAAAAATATCCCCTGTTTCTACTGCTGCCATAGACGTACTTAATTTAGCATTCAAATTTCACAATTTCTCCACAATTTGTCAGACTACAACACAAATTGTATTTCAAAGGAGAATTCACAACTAGTTAGCTTTAAATCACACGGATTCCAATACAAATCGAAAATCAATTGCTATCGCACACTGAAATAGCTTTGTTTTTTGTACTTCCATGACGACAATATATGGCATTCATACTGTTGAACACAATCGGTTGCTCACAACTTGAGAGTTTTATTATAGAAAACTCAAGAACAACTTTGACCTTACAAATATTTTTCTCTTTTTCTTACTCACACTTAGCAACTTATTTGTTTCTACACTCTTATTTTTGCTCTCACTCTCCTATTTTTCTCACTTTGTTTTCTTTATTTTTGCTTGGATGGTTTGGCAAATGAATTAAATCCTATTTATACTAGTTTCTTAAGGACTAACTAGCAAATAAAATTTATTATACAAGTCCCTCTATATTTATATATTAGTCCCTAACCTACAATTTTCTTCCAACTACCTAGTTCTAGAATTTATTTAGATAAATCTTCTCTAGATTTTTTTCCTAGATTTTTTTATCTTTACATTATCTAGAAGACTTCTTACTCAAGAATTCTCTCCCAAAAAAATCTTCAAATAAAGTTGGTAATGCTTAAATAATTTAACACTCCCCCTCAGTACCAACTTCAGTTGTTCTAGCAACCATTCCGAGTGCTTCACGAAATCTCGTCATAGTCTAGCCCATACTCTTGAGAGAATCCCCGAGCTACCGGTCGAGCCTTGTACCGATCAATAGATCCGTCAGGTCGTATTTTTAGTTTATAAACCCATTTGCATGATATGGGTTTTACATCCTTAGGCTTTTCCACTAAGTCCCAAGTCTGATTTTGTTTTAGGGCAAAAATTTCCTCCTCCAATGCTTTTCTCCATTCATTGCTCTTCGAAGCTTCTTCGAAGGTAGTAGGTTCATTGACATTCTTGACCTCAGCAAGTACAGCATTTATATATTTTGGATTTGGAAATTTTTGTCGCGTAGACCTTCTCATTTGAAGTTGCTCGACTTCATGGGATTCTTCTTGAAACTCCTCGGGGGTTTCATGAACTCCAGTTTGCCATGTACTCTTTTGGTTTCCTTTTAGGGATGCCTCTTCTGCAGTCGACTCAAGTTCTGCATGTCCACCTTCATCATCTTGTTTGTTGATTTCTTGTCCTTCTTCTTCGAGTTTATGGTGCAACTTTTGCTCCAGTTCTCTTGAATCTGGTAGTGTGGCTTCATGGAACCACCATGATGATGCTTCATCAAATACCACATTTCTAGACACATGTGTTTTGTTTGTTGTTGGATCACAACATCTCCATCCTTTTCTTTGCTCATCGTAGCCGACGAAGATGCACCTAATTGCTTTCTTATCAAACTTACTACGGAGATGGTCTGGCACAAACACATAGCACACGCATCCAAATACTATGAAGTGACTTACATTGCTTAGCATCTTCTTCAGCTTCTCGAATGGTGAGATAAATCCTAATCTTGCTTGCGGCAACCAGTTGGTAATATGAGCAACGTTTTCATGCATTCTTCCCAAAACCTTGCTGGTACATTCATATTGTGGAGCATACTTCTGCATATCTCTGCCAGATGTCTATTCTTCCATTCTGCTACTCCATTATGCTGTTGGGTGTTTGGACACGTCAATTGCCGCCTTATCTTATGCTCTTTGAGGTAATTTTTTAACTCGTGTGACGTGTACTCTCCCCCATTATCAGTACGAAAACATCTGATTTTCTTTCCAATATCATCCTCCACTATATGTTGGAACTCCTTAAACTTTTCAAATACTTCAGACTTCTCCTTCAAGAAATATACCGACATATACCTGGAGAAGTCATCGATGAATGTTACCATATATCGGTAACCACTGATGGAAGGCTGCTTAATTGGACCAAGTACGTTTGAGTGTACCAGCTCCAATGGCTCCTTGGCTTGATATTTGGATTCTTGATAGGGCAGTTGATGTGCTTTCCCGTACTGGCATCCAGCACAAACAGTATCTCCTCTGATCTTGAGTTTGGGGAAGACCTTTTAACTTAGACTGCTGCATCATGATCTTCAATTTACTATAACACACGTGCCCAAGACGTGCATGTCATAGGTCAGCAGTCTCATTACTCCAAGTCTTATCTACGTAGGCTGTTTCTGCTGACATCATGTAGATAGACTCTACTCTTTTACCTTGCATCATTGGTGGACTTGTAACTTTTAGGTTTCGGTATATCTTCACATCGTCTGGCCCGAACACGACGTAGTTGCCCGAAGATGTTAGTTGCGATATAGACAAAAGATTCTTCTTCATATCTGGAACATGGTAGACATTCTGAAGTTGTATTTGTTTTGAGCTAGAACGAGGCACGAACAATGTCTTGCCAATGTTAGTTATATGCATTCTTGAATTATTTGCAGTCACCACTACCCGTCTGCCTTTATATTTGCTTATGTCCAACAACTTCTTCTCGTCACCGGTCATATGATTGGAGCACCCAGAATCAACAATCTAATCATGTTCATAGTCGACTAACTTTTCACTTACAGTTGCAAGTGCTAATTCTGTTGTTGTCTCGATAGAGTGCTTGGCGCATGGGTTTTATTGTATCATGCTTTCATCAACCGCGTAAGAGGTCTCCAAATCCAAAACTTGTTCCTCGTATTCCTTATTTTGGATATGGGTGGCTACATTACCTTCAACTTTCTTGTACCAGCAATCTCGAGCGTAATGTCCCTTCTTTCCACAGGTGTAGCACTTGCCATCTTGTCGGTTGTTAGCGCCTTGGTTTGCACGCTTTCCTGGTAGTCGGCTTCGTTCTCCCCCTAGTTGAGAGCTTCTATCTTCACCATGTCTTAACCTTGCCTGTTGAATGATTTACTGCCTCTTCCACCTCGAGCATTATATCTTTGCCCTTTATTGAAGAGTGCACTTTCTTCACCCTTTATATTAAGACTTGATAATGGCTTCTCCAAGTCTTCTTCGTTGGCCAATAAATTTTCCAACTCTGATAAAGTTGGTTCGGTAGCCCATCCACGTGTGGCTGTGATGATCCCTTTATATTCCGGCTTTAGGCCATGAATGATAATTCTCTTCATTCTTGCTTCCTTGATAGCATTTTCAGGATCCAACTTCGATATCTCATCACACAAAGATTTAACCTTTGTGAAATATTGGTTGATGGACATATCCCGTTGCGAAATCGACAAAAGCTCATTTTCAAGCATTTGTAATCTCGCATCATTTTTCTTTGTAAATATTGTTGCCAACATGTCCCAAGCTTCTTTGGGAGTTTTGGCGTTCTTGATTTGCTGCAAGAACTCATCATCCACCGAGACCGTGAGAGCATACATAGCCTTTCTAGCCTTGACATTCCAGCTTTTTACTGCTTCAACATCTTTTGGTGCCTCGGCATCTGAGCTACCAACGATTTCCCATAGCTCCTGACCGATGAAATAATATTTCATCTTTCTGCTCCACGAACCATAGTTGCTAGCATTGAGCTTCTCAACGCTATTGAGGGAACTTGAAAAATCCGCCATAAAATCGAGCTAGTGAGTTGTTGCTGAAAGACATTTTCTTGAAGTACGGCCGCTCTTGATCGACCCGCTCTGATACCAATTGTTGAACACAATCGGTTGCTCACAACTTGAGAGTTTTATTATAGAAAACTCAAACTTTGACCTTACAAATATTTTCCTCACAATTTTTTCTTACTCACACTTAGCAACTTATTTGTTGCTACACTCTTATTTTTGCTCTCACTCTCCTATTTTTCTCACTTTGTTTTCGTTGTTTTTGCTTGGATGGTTTGGCAAATAAATTGACTCCTATTTATACTAGTTTTCTAGGGACTAACTAGCAAATAAAATTTATTATACAAGTCCTTCTATATTTATAAATTAGTCCCTAACCTACAATTTTCTTCCAACTACCTAGTTCTAGAATTTATCTAGATAAATCTTCTCTAGATTTTTCTCCTAGATTTTTTTATCTTTACATTATCTAGAAGAGTTCTTACTCTAGAATTCTCTCCCAAAAAAATCTTCAAATAAAGTTGGTAATGCATAAATAATTTATCACATACTTCTACACAATGATCGATGGAATGTTAGCCGTCGATATATTGAGTTCAATGTCGATGGTACTGTAATCAACTCATAGTCGAGCTATGATGCATTAGTTTTAGCCATTGCAGAGCATCTATTATTACATTAGAAAAGTGTAAAAAATTAAATACGAAAAAACAAAGGGATTTAACAGATAATATATATGCATAAAAGAAATAATTTACTTAGCAATACAATGTAATTTCGGACAAAAAGGTGGCAGTTAACACTCTTTCATGTATATTCGCAGTGATATGGAAGTACTGAGTGTTTGAGGTGTTTTCATGTAAGACGACTAAGATTTATAGGGATACAACAAGAAATCAATGGCAATTGAAAATTTCAAAGTACCTTTTTTGTTTGATTTTTCTATCTGTCTTCTGTTGGGCGAATACGTTGAGATAGTTACAAGTTAATGGATTATTGCAAGTAGAAGTGAATTCAGAATTTAAATCTATGAGTTCAACTTTAAAATTGTTTAACATTGAATCCATTATATTTTTAAAGTTATGGATTCATATTTATTATTTTTTAATTTTAATAAATTTTTACACATAAATTTTTACTCCGCATTGAAAATTATGGGTTCAAAATTAGACGGGCCTGACTAATCTGAATTTATGTCATGTTCTAAATTCACATGCTCGATTATTTCGATAAAAAGTCTCATATTAAAGTTTTAGGCTCTGAGCATTCTTCCAGTAGTCTTTGTATAGTAGTGTATATATACTAGGTTCATTCAAATTTTCACAATTTCTAAAACATATTCATGACATATAGGCCCAATTATCACTTCAATGAACCACTGAAGGATAGTGGTGTGGTGGATGGGACTGCTCTTATCTTAATCAAATGTCTCGGGTTCGAGTCCTAGGCATAGAAAAATCAATGGTAGGGAGCGTTTCCTACCGAATGGGGTCCTATACGGCGTGAATCCGAATATAATTGGGCTCCAATACCCATATCGGACACCGGACAGAAAACCAAAAAAATTCAATACCATGAGTTGTGGAAAAATAAATGAAACAAAAGGCACACCTAACACATACCCTACATAAATTTATCTCTTGACCTTTGATATTTCTACTGGCAGTTCAAAAGCATAGGAGACAGAAAGTTTGTATTCCATAATTTAACATCTAAAAGCATCAGCACAATGTTAGTGTTATTTTGTATGATTATCTGATCTCAACTTAACGATCATTTTTCTTTCTTTGTCAGGATTTTGGTGACAATTAGCTATTCTAGCTCATTGCTAGTTGGTGAAAGGAAAGTTGTGTCGAAATTCTTCTATTGAATCGACAATCACATCAAAATTCTGTAGAATTTGGCAGTACTCCTTCTCTTTCATCCGCCAGAACCTTTGCAACAACTTCTTCAATCTCTCGAAAATTCCAGGCATTTGATCTCATGAAATGATTACTTTCCCTGTTTCTGATCTCCAGTTCTCCAGTCACTTCCTGTACAACATGAATGGTTATCTCCTATCTTCTTCTACTTCT
Organism: Nicotiana obtusifolia; assembly: GCA_002018475.1. Classification (NCBI taxonomy): domain Eukaryota; kingdom Viridiplantae; phylum Streptophyta; class Magnoliopsida; order Solanales; family Solanaceae; genus Nicotiana; species Nicotiana obtusifolia. The sequence continues at coordinate 2,312 of MCJB01052366.1, read as the reverse complement.
TTTTTCTGCTTTGATTTTCTATCTTCAATTTTAGTTTTGGACATGAAAAACACATATATCTCGTATTCACACAAAGTTAAACGAATTTAAGCTCTCTCCTCGTAATTTAATACCGGTATGCCACCTAAAGTTCTATCCTCTTATTAACATAAGCTATTTTGTCAGTAAACTCGCCTGTAATATCCTTTTAATGTACTTCTCCTTGTTTGTTTACTAGTTGTTTTTTTCCTGTCACATAATGTTTATTTGTTTCCCCAGTCGCTGGATATATAGCAATGATGAGGGTCATTCATTCCTATATATCCAGTTCTTCGATTTCAGTCCTTTGAAGAAGCAAAAGTTCGAGTACAGTTGGATAGATATAGGCAATCTCAACTTTACAATCAGGTACACTTTGCATGTTCCCTGTAAGAAATTCACATGAAGTTTGCTCGAGTCCTCACCTTAAGGATTGATGTGGAGTGCGTGTGCTGAGCAAGGGATGAACCTTCCTCTGATTGACAAGTGCATGTCCTCACCTATTTTTTCTCAGCTTTCTTCAGTATTCTTCGTCTCTTGCACAAAGATAAAGGGTTCAAAGAATGCAACCTCACTTCCTCAGATATTGAAATGTCTTCCGATATCTGCTTCCAAAATTTAAGCACATGTTATTGCGCATTGATTTCAAGTTGATGCGGTTGTCAGTATTTGGATCTTTAGACAGTAGTTAATACAATCAGTTTTCTATTCTGAATATTCAGATATTTAGATTGAAGATATAAACATTAAGCTGATGTTGGAGATTATGAAGTTCCTTTCAAATTCTTTCCATTACTCAACTGCGAGTGGCACCTCAGAACTAGGGGAAAGGCAAGGAAACATATGCTACTCGGAATGATTTCAAGGTTAGTTAATAAACAACGATTCGGTCATGTTTCAGTTACCACAATATTTATATTTGTAATGGTAGTGGTTTTCAATTTACTCGTTAGACTTGACAGCATAACCAAGAAAGAGCCATCTCCTATTAGTTCTTTTGTTTCAGTTGATGCATATTAGCTGTATATGATGCAGAATAACTTGGTACTTTATTTTGAGGATTTCCTCCTTTGCTTTTTTACTAGCTCGATTTGGCCGTTGATACATTGTCACTGTTGCAGTTGTTGAATCTTATGTTCGTTGTTCTTAAACTCCAGTCAATTCATGGAATCACAAGGAAGAGAATGAATGATCGGTAACTAGCAGTCTCTATATCACAATCAAGTACTTTCTTCTTCAAGCTTGGAAAGCAAAATATATGGATGAAGATCTCCAAACTCAGTTCTTTTTCATCATGTATTGCTTTGATCGTTTTGATCTTTGAGTTTCTAACCACCCTGCATTTGATAGGTAATACTGATGAATTTTCTCATTTTCCGAAATTCTAGAGCATAGTTGAATGGATTTTAAATTGTCATCTTCCAACTTCATTTTCTCTGTATAGCTATACAAATGCGGGCTGCAGGAATAGTATCACATTGATTGGCTAAGTGTTCTAACATATCCTTTTCTTTTTGTTTTCAGTTTGGTTTTTCTGAGTTGTTGAGAAGGGAAGGCTGTTGAGATATTTAAGTTACTCTGAGAAGGGACTTGGCCTTTCTGCTCTATTGAGTAATCTGAACATCTGGATGTGAACGGTTAGAGCAAACTGTAAATGCACTGTAAAATGTACAAGAAATAGGGGAGATCCTGATGAGAGAACATTAAATGTTTGAGAACAGAAAGTAAAGTTTCAATAGTGTCGTATTTTTCTTTCCTCAAGTTGGCTGGTGAAAGCTGTGCAGGCATTCTTTGGAAGTTGGACCTATTCAATTCAGCTCCAGATTTAGGACGGGTTCTACTGAATTCATTGTTTTTTGCGCAAACTTTGATAGCTGAAGATGGTGTTAGAGATTATAGCATGTTGCTTATATAGTGTTTCTTAGTGTAATGCACAATAGATGGAAGCAATACTTTCTTTGTAAGTTCTATCCTCTTAACACTTGCAAAGAAGTTTTTACATTAATAGGTTGCCTAAATGTTAATTATAAACAATTGTCCATACAATATACAATTATGCTTCAATCCCAGAGACACTGCCGTCTCACAGATTAAATTAACCATCGTTCATGATGGTAGTAACGAAGAGATTCTTGCTGATAGAAAATTAAGAGTTGCCTTGCTTTATTTGACGTTTTTATTTTCTCTACCAAATTCCTCAGCTTAATAAATTTTAGGGGGTCGGGGTCCGGATTCCCGGGGCCACGCAAAAGGCGTGGGCTATAGCACACAAAAATGTAGAAATCGGCTCGAGT